>LTAE01000647.1:36922-66560 GCA_001647135.1 Pontederia paniculata
CTCTCTCTCTCTCTCTCTCTCTCTCTCTCTCTCTCTCTCTCTCTCCCCACTGTCAATGGTCGTCTCTGTTTCCCCTGCTGCTGAATGCTTGATAGCATATGATTGATTGATTCTTATTATAATATGAATTCTATTTAGTATTGTAAGACTGCGAGTTGGGGGACTTCTTTATCCCCCTACTCATTTTGACCTGACTCATCTTTTGCATGAGGCCAGTGGCACTGGAGATCATGGGAAATTATTACAGGTGTATTAGAATATTTTGACTGCATTATCTTTATTAGCAACTAGTTGATGCAAAGAATAAATGGTTTCATGTGTGGGCTAAAAATTTTAACCCACTGTGCATATGCTGTTAGGATTGTGTAAATAAATATGCTGTGAATAGCTATAACTTTTTATATATGCATAGACGTCATTGATGGGAAGATATGAGTTTTTTTTTGTCTCTCCAGCGGTGTCGATTCATCAATCCGCATGACGCGGTAGTGCAGCTTATCCACAGATCATGTTCGATCCACCATAGTCTCGATTAATCTAGCGTCGCCCTGGATCACGTGTTTGAATGTGGCAGATGAGGTTTTCAACGAAAATTTTCTGCATCTATAGGTTTCGAACTCGAAACTTACTTAAGCGAGGAAGAGCCGTTTACCACTCCACCTCCGTCCTCGTTGGTAGATGATGAGTTATTACTTATTAGTTATACTTGACTTTTTTGTTTCTAATTATACCAGAGGGGTCGATGTTAACTAATTCGATGGAGTGTGCAGAACACTAAAGATAAGGAACTCATCTTCCTATAACTTGAAGCTTGATCAGGAACTCAATCAGCCAACTCCTTTGGTAGACTTAAAGACTTACATTGGGACAAGGAGCAACATGCAATCTCGCGTTCCTAGGACTCCGATTCATCCACATTTCTGTGGCTCGATATTGCAGCCACATTAAATATCTTACAAAGTAGGCAATGTCTCACGATCCAAAGTAAATAATACAAGTGTAGCTTGGGCCAAGTTAATGTGACGCCAGTTGGTGGTTGGGGTGGTACTATCCATCCCGAGCCATGTCTGCTTGGAGGAGTATGGTGACAAGTCTATTTTTATCACTAATAGTTAAAACTTAAAAGTCCTTGGCGGCAATGGCCATCTCGCTCGCTACCATCTCGTAAAGCCAATAGTTAATAGCCATTTTTTTTGTTCTATTGCTTACAGGTGACAGGCTTAAAGATCCGGCAACCTACCTAAAAGTCTGATTGGGTGAGTATTTTATATGATAAGTGGTGGGGTGATCTTATTTTTTTTTAATTTGGCATCTTTTCGTGTGTCCTTGTCTAGGAATATTTTGGAGGATATCTTTCAAAACTTTGGAGAATGATTGCAGACATAGCTCGGAGCTGACACAGGGAACAATGTCATGAGCCAAATTGCAAAAAAGGGCTTCTTCCCACTTTGAAGTAGCAGTGAGCAAAATGTGCAGTCATGACAAAGTTGCAAGCCGCTTATAGTTACATGATTTCAAGGAAAGGAACTTGCTAACAACTATATATGTTGTAACATCAAGACTTTGGAGTTTCATTTTTTTTTTTTTTTTGGTGCTAACAGATGAACACATTTAATAAGACAAATATAACACGTCTTCTGTATGGTACATACATGTCAACATGTACAAAACTAGTTCTCCACATGAGAACATGGGAGAATGGCAATTGGCCACCATGGATTTTGACTAGACTTACCAAACCCTATACCCTCATATTTTTTATTATTCCACGTTCTTGACTACAAGCAATCTGAGTTTTATTACTCCAACTATCATCAATCGGCGAAAGAAAAAAAAATCAACATGCTCCCTCATTAATCCGAGATCATTGCGGCTACATGAATTTAAATTAAAGAAGCTCGGCTACTGCAGTTCACCAACTGGGGCCTCGTTGAGCCATAGGAAATGAATGAAGTCGTACAACTTCGCGCTCACACTCACCTGTGCAGATAAAAGTTGAAAAACTATTGTTTGCTGGAGGAATAAAAGTGGAATAACAATAGGTGTGCAGGGAAATGTCCTCAAACCTTGTAAGGAGTAGGGTTTAACCTCCTCATGTGGTCGGCCCGCATTTGTTCTAGCTGTTGCATGCATCGAGATCTGATTTTCTTGAGAGAGGGCAATTCTTCTCGTGGATTTTCTACAGAAATATGGACAGATATTACACATTGAGACCACATATTACAAATTTAAAAACAAGGGTCTTTTCAAGCCGATATACATGGTAATTTAACAATGACAATATTCAAAATTTGAACCCTCCAATTTATGTTTTGGGCTTAGATATTGTGGTAATATTCACAATATTAAGAACATATTCCAAATGTTGCAAAAGTATAATATTCACTTTCATAACACGAGGTAACAAAATAAACTAAGATGATGGACTTATAAAGTATGCTCAAATACATCAAAGATGGGAATCCTGTAAATGATTCTTGAAGTTAGACAAGTTCCGTAAGAAAGCCATCAGAATATTGAGGAATTGATAGATATAATTATTGTTTTGTGTTGTTCCAAAAGAGAAGCAGTTGTAAGTGCCTCTCTCCGACTTCTTGTTAGTCATGACATTACATGTGGACTTAAAGGAATATAATAAAGCCCGATACAGAGGGATGAGAATGAGATAACAGATTTTCTTTGTTAAAACTAAACAAACTTAAGCTTGATACCTGAAGTTCCAGGCCAGTAGCATTTCAAAAGCTCCTCTACATGTTGTGGCACAACATAAGCTCTCTTTGATTCAATGAATGGATGGCGACACAAAATACGTTCTCCAGCCTGATGATTGCAAGAAAGTATGTGAATCATGTATCTCAAAATTTAGGATCGAGTACTATATTTCTGCATGCCAGAGATCTTTTTTCACCTTGTGGATAGTATGAGCAAGATATTCAGAAGAGAGAAATTTGTTTCAGCTAGTGCTATGCCACCTTATGGTAAAATCACATTGACATCTTAGATTATTTATTTTAACATGACCAAACACAAAATATGATACTCGGCTGGAACAATAGAAAAGTCGGTTCCCAGTTATAGTGCTAAGCCACTGTTCTATAACAAATACTCTTCTTACATTAGTTTCAAATACAAGAACCTTACTTTGGGAGGTGGTTCATTTTCTCCAGTCATTATATCTACCAAAGCACACCCTTCTTTGCCATACAACCTGAAGCATCTCTTTTTGCATGGTATCGATACCTAAAGCAAGAAATTCTTAGTAGCTCCAAGGGTTTGAAGAAACCACCGTAGTAATCAATGTTCATAATTTATTTCACCTTTGTAACTTCCTCAGAGAGCTTAATTCGAGGTTGCTTATTTATTTCCACAAGTTTAAACACACAACCTAGAGCTGCTTGGGCATAGCATGTAACAAGATATGTGCCAATTCCGAAGGCGTCTATTTCATGACCCTGCAAAGTTAATGCGCAATCAAAGTTAATTCCCATGAAGACCAAGTATAAAAAAGAGATAATAAAATGAGTACGAGAGCTCACAAGAAAACATTATTTAGCATATCTGAGTGATCTCATGCGATGCTTTTTGTGTTTCTAGTCAAATGTAGACAATTTTAAAACAAACTCATATGATCTATATACTTTTATCAGAGGATGGAAGCACTGCTTGTTGTGACCATCAGGAAGAATTCGGAAGAAAACCACCCCAAACATAATTTATTATGTTAAATATACAATGAAATTAGACGAGTAAAATTTTGGAACATCGTAAATATATTAACAGGGAAAAACTAACCTGTTTATTAAGAGCATCAAGTGTTTCCTCATTCAGGTCATTGCTAGCCGTAATAGCCATTTCACCAAAACCAGGTACTTTAAGTTCCTTCTCTACTAATCGAAAGATTTTTCGAGTTTCAGTAGATAGATATGCCAAATCACCAGAATCCAACCTGATTCCAGTTGCTTTATACCTGTATAGACAGCGTTAAACTTCCAAAATTGACTTGGGTTTATAAGAGCACTTCACCAGTAGGAATAATTAAGGGAATATATCAAGAGAAACAGATCAAATCTATTTCGCAAAATTATGAGCAAAAAACAAAGAATCAATGGTGATTTCTACATATCCAGTAGCAGTAGGACAATGGCACGAACATTCTTTTTACAGACTGAAAGTCATATCTTTACCTTAATTGAGATTGTGGTAACTAAATGAGTAGCTGATTCTATAAAAGGAGAAATCGGCATGTATAGATGATTTAATGCAATAGCAAAACCATAAATAACATCAATCGGGATAAGAGACCATTCTTTTCAACATTATTTAACCAAAACCTTTCACAAAACAAAACTCTTGAGGATACAAAAGAAAATTGAGAGCATAAACTGACCAGCAAAGGGTCAAAGTGAAGTGTCACAAAAATGGCGAACTAACAACTTACCCCAAATCTTGGAGTGCCAAAGCTACTGCACAGAAGTTTGGGATGCCACTCCTCACAACCTGGTATGTAGGATATTCAAATGAACTGCTAATCCATCAGCATGACACAAAACTATATGATAGTTCACCAATTAATAAAAAGGAAAAAATGCTTATGCACAAGTAGTGAGACATGATGAACTGGGCTTATAAATCGCCCAATATATCAAAACAAGCTTAATGAATAACAGGAATATAACACTAGAACAACTACATAACTAAACATGATACGTACTGACTGTACCAGTTTGCTAATGGATGAGAGATGTAAACATGAACCAAAACATGTACCCGAAACTGAAGAGATGGCTTAGGAGAAATACAATAAAAAGGTAAAGGGAGCTGTCATCTATCTAAAATTAATTATGGTGTCATTGACGTAGTTTTCATTGCCATGAAAGATATAAGGCAAAAGAGGAAAGGAACATGAAAAAGTAAAAGAAAATGTTCAGCAGCATTATAATAAAAGGACATCTACAGTGGAAACAGTGTTTTTCCATGGTGAAGAAAAGGCCCATCAAATCCATATTCACTATCCAATGGATTTTTTTAGTAAAATCCAAGAGGTGAGTTCGTAAAATGATAACCCAAGTTCTCATTGGATAAATGATAACGCCTTGGAAGAAACATGAAATGTGTTATATCATGTATGACAAGGATATAATTGGAGGTTAAATAGCACTTGCCCATCAAATCCATATTCCCTATCAATGGTTTTTTTTAGTAAAATACAAGAGGGAAGTTCATAAAATGATAAACAAAAAACTCATTGGATAAATGGTAACTCCACGGAAGAAACATGAAAAATGTTATATCATGTATGAAGAGGATATAACTGGAGATTAAATAGTAATTGTATGTGAACTTCATGTTACAAAATGGTTCATATTGCATGAATATGAAAAGATGAAACCTTGCAACTTGTGTAAATTAGTTTCTTACTGCAAGAATGAAACTAACAAGAACAAAATTCATATATTATAAAAGGAGAAAAGTCGGTACTTGATTATAACTTGCGTTCTATTTGATCTTCCACTTTTGGTAAGAAGTATTGATGGGAACCTTCTCAGTAGATGTTTACCAGTCTAGTCAGAACCAACCCTCAATGGCTAATTATTTTAAGGTCAAGTTCGAAAGCAGGAAAAATTGAACAACAAGAATAACTTGGGAACTTTACAGGTTTTCGAGCTTGGGCTCTCATAGCAACCTATCTAATAGCAATGAGAGAAACTTTGGAGCTAAATAATTACTATAAGCCTCATCTAAATTTAACAATCAGTTGCACGCAAGATTCTGGTTTAAAATGTAACAAGCATGATTAAAAATTCTAGTTGAACACTGACACAAGAATAGTGCTACAGAAAAGTCAAACAAGATACGACCTAGGAAACCATCATCACAACCTGACTTCTGATATCTATGCCTTTGGGCAACTCCAGGCTCCAGCCTTTGACAAACATTAACTGAGATTTCACGGTGGAGCACAACAGAACACTAACATAACTTGGGAAATTCGTAATTAAACTTCTATCAACATCTACTGTTTGAAATGATAGATAGACTTGTCGAAGAATCAGGATCAAGATACTCGATAAAATAAATGATATAGTATTAAATTGTATCATAATTTGTGATGATTAAAACTCACATTTATGAAAAGATATGAGAAAAATGTAATAATTTCCACCCGTCAACCAAATAAGTCGTAGGCAACATAATCTATAAAGAAAGAAAAGGACGAAAATAAAAAAATTGTCATATTCTTTCACTCACATCATAAGTGTCTACGAGTGCTAGGAAGTTGTTAGGGAATGCCATAGCATATGAAGTAAATGCAGCTAATTCACTCTGATTTGTCTCCCCAAAAGTACCTCGCAATGAATCCATCATCTAAGAAGGATGAAAGGGAAAGAGAAATAAGCTGTAAATATTTATAGTGCAAGGAAGTTAGTAAATCTCTATTCGACAAGATAAATTGAAAGCAGCCAACAAGATGTGAAACATATCCAAGACCCTCAGACACAATAGAATCAGTAGGCAGAAAACATGAAAGCAATAGAAAATTACTTTAGAGACAGGGAATGTTTATGGTGCAGTGAACGGACAAGTGGTTCCAAAATGTCCCATCATTGATTTATCAAAAGCACATGAAAAAACATCAACAGACAATACAAACAAAATGTCCCAGCATCTGACACGTAACAAGCATGCACACAGATAACACCATCAACAGGTGTGGGTACAATAGAATATGTTGTTTCAGTTAACATGATTTGATCTAAGTGACCAAGAAACTCTCATCATGTCAAATGATACCCCAAAATAATAGTTGGAACATGAGAATACATAAGTCAAATGTTGCATCTGTCCGAGTCCCCAACATGGAGAGCTTCCACTTTATTCTGTCTGCACTCCTAAACGAGAGAATCACATCTTGAACGCTAATCAAAGTGAGAGGACGAGGGGAGTCCATATTAACACCACATTGAATTTTAGATTTCTAGTTTGGATAACATGCCTTATAGTTGAGGTCCAAAAGTTGTAATACAAACATTTTATCTTACTGCTAGCATCTTTTACTTGAATTGGCTAGTGATGTCAACATGTGTAGGTTCTGTCAGAAACTAAAATGTATTAACCACCTTTTCAACAGATGAAGAAATCATATGAAATGAATAAATTTATATTATGATGACTGATGCAAGAATTTATTGGCTTTTTTTTTCTTTAGCATAGCTGTTCTATTAACTTCATATGCCCCCAAATTGTCATCAGCATCACCATTAAAATATTTGAATCTTTGCATTGGTTATAGTTGATACAAGGATGTGCACTTTCGGTTTTAGATAATGTCTCACATGAATAGCAAACCTCTCTGAATTAATTGTCTCAGCTATAATTGAGAGGGCAATGGATGTAATCTAGCTTAAGAGTTGAAAATTGGACCCCAAAACTAGGCCTTCTCTTCATATATTTATTTATAATAATAAACTAAACAACTCATGGAATAAAGAATTATATAACTAAACCTATAAATGATCTCAATTTCAAATTCGCTCAAGTTGATGCAGAAAGCATAATTCAGTTCTTATTGCTGATGATTGAATGTTTTTTTAGGGTGCAATGAACTGGTGATGATTTACAAATGCCAAATTTCAACCACTAAGACTGCATGATCAACATACGTCTGGAATATCTTTTTCAGTTTCAATTCTACTCAAACTTATTCTATTACAATTGCAATCAAGTCCAAACATTGAAAGACATCATTATTTCTTCATTTCGAAAGTTTAGAGACACATCGTCTCAAAAAAAAAGTTTAGACAAATATGGACTGAACCACAATCTATTAAATATTCATTGCAAAGAAAGAGAACACAGAAGGAGAAACCATAATTTTTTAATGAAGACATAAATAAAATGGCAGAAATAATCAATGAGACACCATAGCAACAAACAACAGAACCCCTGAGAGATAGATACCTTAAGTTTTGTGAGACAGGTCTGTACAAGACTAAAAAAATCTCCACAAGTGTGTGACCCATCACGAGCACAAAGGGATCTATCAACAAGTTCATCTGAACCCTAATGAAGCAAGAGGAACATTAAAAGTAAATACATTAATAAGTACAAAACCTAACTATGGTAAGTATCAAATATGGCTCACCAATAATGAAAATCAAAGTTACCCTGTTTTCAGAGCTAATTTTTAGTAGCTTCTTTTACAGGATTACAAAAAGCAAGAACCAAAATAACAAAATGAATTGAAAACACAAATAGACAGTTAAATGATTTGCAGTTACATTAGAAGATATGCAAAAACTTTTTGTCACATGAATGGGGTTTTGGATAGTTTTTTTGTTGTTTTTGGGAACTTGCGCATTGAGTAGTTCTACCATACACATTTGTAAATTTCCTTTATTTTAATACAAGTATAAATGGATGACGACTATAATTTGTAGTCATCCTTTCTCCTTTCAAAAGAAAAAGATAAGCAAAAAGTTGATTGGAAGAAGTTGATAATTTGGATACAGTAACACGACGATAGTAGTATAAGATTAGCAAAAACAGTCATAAAAACAGATAAATGAATATGCCCACCATATATGAGCTAACGAAGGCATGTGAATGTGTTCCACGAAGAGGTATGCCGAACAACTTTCCAGCTGCCACATTGCTGTATAAAGTGTGAATTGATATTAGCAGTATGATGAAGCCAAATCAGCAATTGTAAGTTGCTTGTGAATAAAAATGAGAAGTCCTCATTGCATGATGGTAGGAAAGCTACTTTGTTGGTTCCAGTGTTTCTAAAAACTGAGGTAATAAGGATGCTGGAAATGGCGTTTTTTGATATTTACATCAATCTTTTCAGGATTGTTTATTAATTTCAAAGAGATTTAGCAATTCAACTTAGCTCTATTGAACATAAAGATTCATGTGGTTAGTTCTTCCAAGCAGGAATACCTATCTTTCATTAAAAATGAGCATTAGTCAGTCATACTACAAGAGATAGTGCCTTCTTTACTGACATTATCTTTTGCAGCGTTTACAAAAGTTGATTTGTGAAACCTTCACTATGACTGACATTGTGGGATGAAGTGATATCATGCTAAAAGGAAGCAAAGCTCGTGGTTATAATTTATGAAAACGAAAAAGAGGAATTTAGTTCTAGCTAAAGCATGTTTAATTAAATATTGCAAATATGTTAGTTTGTAAGAGCTCATTGGTAGGAAAAAAGGCAGTTTCATAATGATATCATTACATCGCTATTTTGGTTAACTAATCGATAGGAGACAGTGAAGCTCCATAATTCCAGTGCTACCATGGTTATCTTTTCCAATAAAATTTTCAGCCTGAAGCATCTCTCAAATAGGATAACAGAAATAACTACATGCATTGACTTACATCCTTTCAGGCTCATAAGTTTGATATAACACTTGTAGAAAAAAGTATGTCAACAATGAAGAAAAAGATATTTCTATCATAACATGATGAATAGTTTAATCAAATGAAAAAGATTTCGAACCAAGACACAGAAAAAGTAGTTCATCCGGACCTGGTTGCATCAAATCCCCCAATGTAACAATATTTTGAAGCACTTATTCCACCATCAGGACCCTATAGAAAAAGCCATCTTTTCTGTTACAATCACATGAAAGCTGCTGACAAACCAATAGAAACAATAATACCGCAGAAACCCACCTGTGCCCGCCTAAGTCCAAACTCAAGAAGAGTCTTAGTTTTTCCTGCAACAAAACGATGTCGTGCAGCATTTGTACTCACTAAAGAAGCATAGTTTACGAGATTCACAAATGGAGTTTCAAGTAGTTGAACCACCTGCACAGCATGCAACAGATAATGTCATTCTATAACATAAAAAAAAGACAATGTTCAGGCTAAAGTAAAAGAGGATTAATGTGAGCAGTCACTCCAGAAATAGCAGTAAAAGTGAAATGTTAATATCATAGAAGTGGCCAAGTTAAATGGTCTATCAGATTCAAGATACTTACAGCAACTGGACCTTCAATTCTTATCAGTGGGACTTTAGGAAAAACAACAGAACCCTCAGGAATAGCATAAACTTCAACATCAGAGCAGTCAATTTTTCTTAGATAGTCAAAGAAGGCATCCTGTTGAAGAGAAAAGACAAGTATATATCATCACAAAAGTTACAAACATGATAGAAAATTTGGAAGTAGCAAAGAATTCTGCAACAAACGATACAGAAATACTTCCTAAACAAATGTTATATAATTATCATTTCAAAGTTATATAATTATCATTTCAAAGTTATACACTGCACATATATCAAAATATACATACACCATAAATAAAAATGGAAAATAAAGTGCAAAACACTGTCTGCTAATACATGTCTTATTTGAAACTAGCTTCCTAGGTTTGTTTTCTAGGGGTAAGAGAGCTTCCTAGGTAACTAAGAAAGAAGATCATCTTTGGTCTTGAGAGAACATACAGTTGAACTATCATCATCCATTTTCAAGACAGAACTACACTTTCGTCTTGCAGATTGTGGTGAAAACCACTCAAAATTGTCTCATAAATCTGAAATGGGAGAAATAATTTGTCATCTAATTCTCCAACCCTTACCAAATAGCTTCTAGAAGATTGGGGAACTGCAATTCTAATAATGTAGAATTAGTATAAACATTCATGTCAACTAAACTAAAAGGCAAATAGAACTTCTGATACATGAAGGAAACTTGGCAGATAAAAGGACAGTTGCTTAAGCTGATTTTTTAAAATGTCATGTCACGACCAAAAATTTGTATCATTACCTCCCAAGCAGGCATTATCGACTGCAGAAAGGAGATTTCCTCATCCTTAAATTGAAAATTTGCAATAAGGCGAATACATTCTTCAAGACCAGCAAACACAGTGTATTCACCACCAAAGGGGTTCTTCCTAAAGTACAAATCAAACCTGCAGTAATGGGAGCTTTTGCTTAGACACAACAAAATTGGAAGGAAAGAAGTCTGAACTCCAAAATTTAAGACATGCTTTTAAGAAAATGTATATGAATCAAAAGGAAAATAAAGTCTAAATGTTTATTAGGCGCCACTCATGTCAAAAAAGACAAAGGAGGATGGAGTTACTCATGCATGCGTTCAATGAGTTAGATCAAACATAACTAAACCATTTTTCTTTTTTCATTTTTTCATTTTTTGAAAGAGAATGTCACTTAACAAAGTTATGGGTCGATAAAGAGCAACTTTTATACAGGGATATATTTTTTTGAGAAGCACAAGGATATCTTTATTTGTATTTTAACGCCAAGGGACCAGTAAACAATATTAGTCTAAAAGTATCCAGACATCTGAAAGAGAATTGCCTCTCATATTTTGCTCAAGTACAAAAACACTATATATATATATATATATATACACACTTTCTTTAGAGACATTTAATATATATAATGATAGATGGACCTCTTCATTCAATGATTGATGCCCTTCCTACTTGTTGCATATGCCTGTTCCAAGCAAGGTCAACACAAACTGCTCATTGTCCAGGAAAGGAAAATATACTTAAAATATATATCGACCTAATTCTCCTAATGAGTGTCCTGTGGTTGTCAGTAAAAAATATATGAAAGTAAAATACATTGATAGAAATATAGATAATGGATATAACTTGAACAATTGTTTTGCCAATACTTGGGAAAAGTAAGGAGAGATCTAGGACAAAGATATAACCAAAAAAGGTGTTAGATTTTTTTCCTTTGTAAAAAAGAGGTGTTAGTTACAGATTAAAATTACTGAAAGCTTTATGTTCTAACTTCAGTATAACATAATTGCATTTAGCAAGACAACAGTTTATGCAAGTTATCAGACCCCTCATGTGAACACACATTTCCAGATCCATTAAATGAAAACCAATTTCCAACACCTCGAAAAAGAGATCAATTTCTAGAGAATAATTTAAGTTAACTGAAGAGGTAAAAAACAACTAAAGTGAAAGAGAAAAGAATTATAGAGAACTTAATCACATGTATCGATCATGATTTGGTTCAAGCTTACATATAGAGTATTAAATTTTAGGAGTTGACTTGTTATTTAGATCCAGAAAAGTTATATATTTATTGTATATGTGCATATGTATACTTAATATATACTCACATATAATAGGATACAATGGATGTTTAAACCCAAAAAGAAAATGTTCACACGTGTAAACCATCTAAGCATTTTGAGACAGAAAATGGATCCAAGTATTTTGACGAGGCCATCATGGCATCATCAAAGTAAAGTTGACAGTTTTAGTTCAAACTTCAACTCAGATTTTGGTTTAATGATAGGTTTACATATGCAAACATTTTTGGGGTTACAAATTCATCTTATGCTATATGATATGTATAATTGAATATGTATGCAATGATGTAGGATGACATCCATTGACTACTCATAAGTGCAGGTGGAATAGGAGTAGATTTATATTACCCATTTTTATGTTCAACAGCTAGGTTAATTATCACTTTTCTATTTTCAACTCATGTAAGCTCAAATTTAACTGAATCTACAGGTTGAAAACTAATGAATAGGAAATCAGACTAGGTTTCCACAAGGATTTCATGGGGCTATATACCACAAAAATCCAAACAAAATGAGAAATTAACAGCATATCACAATCATAATTGAATATTGAACTACTCTCTTCTTACCAAAGAGATGGATACACATAATCCAATTTATATTTCAATCTTTACAATATATCTGTGTTGTTAACTTTTTTAGATGAAATAACTTAACAAATACTTCCATCCTATTGCGTGTGGGCTAGTGCAATGGCGTTCAAGTATTCGAAAAATACCATTTAAACAACCGTTACAGTAAAGAGAACTATCTAATGTTTAGTTCCCTTCCTTATCACTCTTCCATTAATGTAAATTTTAATGCCTACAGACAATCATGTTATTTGAACCGTATTAATTTTGTCCGGATTCTGTTTATGTTAGATGAAACTGACAATGCTCTTTGGGCTAGATCAACACTATTTTATCCTTAAGTATTCCGTCACAACTTAAACATATAGCATAACCAGCCAAACATCCTTCTTCATTCTGCATTTGCCAATTGTAGCCTCCAGGTGACAACTAAAGATGCCCAGACAAATAGAAACAACAGTAGCAGTAAACTATGGGCTAAAAAATGGTGGCTTCTTGCAAAGATCAACTGAAACACCACCTCGAGCTCCATAATCAAACACATTGTATGCACGTATTGCACTATTACGAACAAAAGAAGGAATCAACGAACCAGAAACCAGAAAACGGATCGTTAACCTACTCAAGAAGGCCAAAATGAAACTTGCAAAAAATACCATCAAATTAACCATTAGATCACAAATTCACAGACAAAACCAAAATCTAAAAGAAAAGGCAATAAAAGAAGATCCAAGAGCAAAGGGGCGGGGGGTTCTCTCTCACACGGCGCGCTCGAGATGCTTGCCGGCCTTCCAGTAAGCGTAGGCCATGGTGAACTGGTAGAGATCCGTGAGCAGCGGCGTCACCATC
This sequence comes from Pontederia paniculata, assembly GCA_001647135.1. Classification (NCBI taxonomy): domain Eukaryota; kingdom Viridiplantae; phylum Streptophyta; class Magnoliopsida; order Commelinales; family Pontederiaceae; genus Pontederia; species Pontederia paniculata. The sequence goes on from LTAE01000647.1 coordinate 50,430, forward strand.
GGATTCGTCGCCGCCCGTATCTTCCCCGAAGGAGAAGACGACGGCGACGACGGCCCACCCTCCGCCGCCGCCGCCTCCGCCGGCGGTATCGCTGATCCGTTGGCCTTCGGCTTCGCCGTGGTCGCCATCGCCGGAGAAGTATCCGCGATCGCTGCTGCTTCTTCTTGGTGAAGAGATTGCGAGAGGAAAAATGGAGTCGGAAATTGCGATTGGAGGAAGGAAGGAGGGAAACGAGGGGCTCTTATTTATATCACTCGTCTCGTCCCTTTTTTTTTAATATTTGTTCGGTTCCTATTGGGCCAAGAGTGGTGGGGTCAAAAGCGTAAGCCTATGAGAAGGCCGCCACTTCTTTTTTTTTTTCTAGTGACGTGGTAATATGTGGTTGGCATTTTTTTATTGCAAAAGAATAAAAGATAAATTATAAAACTATTATTTGACTTGATTCTTTTTTAAGATTATTATTCATAATATTTAAGTAATTCAATAAAAAATACAGAGTTTTAATTCTAATTAAATAAAAAAATTGTTAAAATGTAAATAATAAATCAAGTCGAGGCAAATGGTGTCATGATAATTAATTTATAATAGTGAGTGAATTAATCAAATATTAGTAATTCTGGATATCAAAGTCCCACAAGGTCGAAGCTGTATGAAATTTCATAATCTCCTTGGTAATTCTAGACTTACTTGAAACTGAAAAAAAATCTAATATGATCATAAACTCTCATTAATCAATCGGATATATAAGTTTTATGGTCAGCTTCCATTATTTTTTATTTGATAACTTATAGTTTTTTGTTAAAATTATAATGGAATAAAGTAAAAAAAATGAGAAAAAGGAGATATTTCTCTCTCTCTTTCTATAATGTGGTGGCATGATGAATTGTATCGACATTTGAAATTGTTATCTATGTCATTTTTGAAAATTCTTTATCATTTTTAACATAATATTATCACATGTATTTAGTGAGACAAATAGTGCATGAATCTTTTGATAACATTAACATTCCTGCCACTTTTTTAATTCTCCAGCATATTTTATATTTGATCGTCAAATTCTCAAGTAAAACTTTTAAACTTTTACGAATTTAAAACTTCAAATAATTTAAATTATGTAAACTCTTATAGAGTTTTATAATTATACTATTTTATATGTACGATTTTATATTAATACACACGATTTTTCATTTTGTATAATAAAAATATGAAATATTTTTTTAACTAATCTTATTAATAAATAGTGATGTTGAAATTATTACAACCAACTTTATTATATTTTTTTATCTTTCATTACTATTTTTAACTTAACAAATTACAAAATTGTTAGTTACTCAATATTTAGAAGTACTAGTTTTTTTTTTATTTTGTTGCTTATCATACTAATGTATAATATTATTTTTATATATTAGGCTCTTAAAACTATGCATAATTCTATATTAGGGATTCATATTAATTATTTTATAATTTAATTTATTTGAAATATAAAACTTGCACTTCGCTTTTCAAATATCCATATTATATGACTGTTGGAGCACTTTTCCCATAATACTATGTGCTTAGTCTTTTCCTACATATTAATAGTTGAAGTTTCCTTAAAAAACTATTTATCCCATCTACTCATCATTGATGCCGTCAAAGTTTAATCTCCATGTTATATCACTCTTCGAACACTTTCCCATAATACTATGTACTTAGTCTTTCCCTACATATTAATAGTGTTTCCTTAAAAAAAAAGATATGTATCCCATCTACTCATCATTGATGGCGTGAAATTAATGGATATGCAAAAGCACATTAATTGTGTATGACTCTTCAATGCATCATTTTATGTGTCGCACTCTTTTTGACATTTACGTTTTTTCTTATGTAGAACATTATATGGCTCATCGATGAACCCCGCATAAGATAACTTCTTCTATTTTAATTAGAATAATAAAAATTTTAATAAAATAATAATAATACTGATAATAATAAATGCTAGATATTTGAGCGTTAAATTTTCATATGATTTCAGTTTGACATGCAATACACTTTTTTCCCAATTATGGAATTGTGCAAAAACAAAGACCAAATATCTGATGTTAAAATTGTCAATATTAAAATTATGGGTGTCTTTATTGTCACTCCAAAAATCGTAATGTCACTCCTCTTTAATCTATTTTATCCTTCATATTAATTATACTTCATAATACATTTTTTTATTCATCAAAAGTTGCACAAGTTTCAAAATCTCTACAATCTTATTTTTCTTTATTATGATAGTTTTTTCTTATTATTTTATATTTTATTTGGATAAATTAAAATATATTATTTGAAGTTTTATTTTGTGTATAAAATATTTGTTAGGTATTCTTTTATTTTAAAATGACTTAATAGAATGATAATACTAAGTTGATTTTTTTACACTAGAAATTATTGTTATATCTTCGTATTTACCACAAAAAAACTATATATGTATATATAATAAGTTATAGTACTTTTATTTAAAATGATCAATGTATGCCATAAAAATTTTAATTGTCATTAAACTTTATTAAATACTGGATCTTTAAAAATATGAAAAACATAGAAGTTTAGAGACATTATAACAAGAGAAAAAAATAAAATATTGCAATAATAAAAATTTCATAAATAAAATATTTATCATAAAAAATAAATTATTATAATAAGAAAACAATTATAAAAGAAGAGAAAAAAATATGATGAAGATTTTTGAGAAATTGTATAACTCTTAAATAATAGAAATAAAGATATAAGATGTTTCATATGGTGTCAATAATAAATGTTTAAGGGTAAAGTTGGTAAAAGAGGAGTGGTATTAAGAATTTAGGAGTGGCAATAAGAACATCCTAAAATCTTACCTATGTATAAATAATTATAATCATGAAAGTTTATGCAAAAACTTATAAGAATGGTAAAAAAATAATACATGTTAGATGGTAGATGATATATAGTGAGAAGAGTATAAGATAAATTGAGAAAATTTGAAGTTTGTAAGTAAACCTTGATTGACATGATATGATTTTAGAAAGAAAAAAAAATAGAAGACGTGCATGACCAGCTAGTCAAGCTTTTGCAACCACTCCAATTGTTTAGGCTAAATATCTGATGTTAAAATTGTCAATATTAAAATCTTACCTATGTATAAATAATTATAATCATGAAAGTTTATGCAAAAAATTATAAGAATGGTAAAAAAAAATAATACATGCTAGATGGTAGATGATATGATTTTAGAAAAAGAAAAAAAAATGGAAGACGTGCATGACCAGCTAGTCAAGCTTTTGCAACCACTCCAATTGTTTAGGCTAAAAACAGTTGCCATGAAAAAAAGAAAGAACTCGTTCATATTCCCTTTCATAAGTTTCCTTTTCCATATGCTACGTTTGCAACAATTTGTAATCACATTGAATGATTTTGTCCCTATATAGGCATATGAAAGAGGTCTATTATAATGTTAACGGTTGTTCTATACCAAGTAAAAATGAAGAAAAAAAATGAAGGTACTAAATAGGGAGCACCATGCTACCTACAGTTTTAATTGTAAGATCTCTAATCTACGTTGACTTGATTTAGGAAAGAAAAAAAAGTAGGAGAGAGAAAATTTAATATTCATTATAGATCTAAAATTCTACGATTGATAATGTAGGTAATATGATGCTCCTTACTTAACTAGGAAGCATCTATATTGATATCAACTAATTTAATTAGTTGGATGATTTTGATATCAAACTATAAATTCGTACAAACGATAGAGTGATAAATAATTGTTCATTGCTTAAGAAGGTTTTTGTCTTTTGAATATATATTTTTATTAAAAGTCTCATGTGCGATTCGAAACGATACAAACTAATTAGAACAAAACCTTAAAAATTATGATAATAATAAAAAAATAAACATAAAATTATTATTGTTGAGTGATATTTGCATCTTTGGATTTCCCCCGCCGAAAATATTATTGGAGGCTAGTGTTTCCAAGAAATTGATAATCAAAACAACTCTAATTGTTAAGCTAATTAAAAAAGTTAACAATAATAGGAAGATAATACGCAATTAAATTCTGAAAAAGTTTCCTAAAAATGCTTTTAAAGTTCTCGTCTCGAAAAGTTAAGAGCTATATATTTATTTATGAATGCCGGGTTAATATAGAAAAATATTAAACTGATTGAAGATGGATGTGTGCGCCACTACTCCAAAGAGCTAAAATGCTTTTAAACTGCTTGGGGCGACATAGCCCTCACATTGAAAATTGGTTGGGGTTTCCATTATCCATCGGGACGACTCAGAAACAAAGTCAGGAGAAATTAAAATATATAACAATAAATTATAAAAATTGAAAGAGATTATGATTTAGAGTCTGTTTGATTTAGCTGATAAAAAATATCTGATAAGCACTAATGCTAATAAGCATTTTAAGTGTTGATATTTATTTTAAAATATAAGTAATTAGATGTTTGGATAAAAATGATAATATCAATAAGTAATTGTAGTGTTTGTTAAAATAAATATTGACTAATATACCTTTAAAGTTATATGATAATAATATTAAAAAATATGGATAAAAGAGTAATATAGTTGGTTAAAATTAATAAGTCAAAAATTTTAAAAATAAGCAAGGGAGACATGTTTATTTTTTTTCAACTTATAAGTAGTTACCTAACAACTTATAAATATATTTTTTTAATTATCAAACATGTAAATTTTCTAAAATTTACTTATAAATAGTTTTAACCTACTTATAAGCTTAGTCAAACAGGCTCTTAAACTTTAGACCTTTAAATATTAGCTAAAATTACTTATTCACTGCACTAATTAGATAATTATGATAATTTATTAATATTTATTTTATTTATTAACTACAATTACTAATATATACGTATATATATTTTATATACCAAATCGTTGAGGTAGTTGAGGCCCCTTTCAAAATATATGTGGGTCCTCCCCTGATCATCATGGATACATGACATGCATATTGACAAATAATTAGCAAGTCTAGTAGCTCCATCTTTTAGATAGGAGATAGGTAGTAAATATCATTTAAACAATTAAAATTGCCGATATCAAGATTTTATCTAAAATATATTCATAATGTTGAATGGAGAATCTTAAGTCTTACTTTTATAACTTTTAAAGTTATTTTAAAATATAAATTAACAAATAAGTAGCGAGTCTACTAGCTCCATCTCTTAGATAGGATAGATTTGAGACAAGCCGTAAATATTGTTTTCACTTTTTGTTGGAATAATCAAGATGGACTAGATCGAAATCTTATCTAAAATTGAAAGAAACTAGTAAAATCAAATGGATAATTATTTTAAAATATAACTTTAAAAAATATATGTTCTTTTATAAATTAATAATAATAATTATTATTATTATTATTAGTATTATTATTATTATTATAATAAATAATATTGGTTTAACTACTATTCAAAAAATAATCTATACAATATAAGTATATTACATAATTATACAGGAGTAACGAATCAGATAATTGTTAGTAGTACCGGACGGCTATTAGTTCTTACATATTTGGATAATCTTCATATTTAAATAGGTGTTAAGTATTACAAAATATAAATATAAAGATGATGTAAGTCATGAATTAAAATTGTGATAACTTTTTTATTAAAATATATTTTTCTTATTTAGTGGTCCATATGGTGATCTTAGCAAAATAAAAATTGTCATTCCTTTACATAAAAAAATTAACAAACTATTAAAAATATAAGCAAAAAAGAATGTTCGTTTAAATTTTTTAAATGATTGGTAGCTGGTTTAATAAGAACGGATGTTTAATTTGTTGCAGTTTGATCGGTAACAATGATGACACAAAAGATATAATAGTTATATTGCGATGAGAACAAAGTAAACTTAAATAATAAACATACGTATGATATATGTTACATTGATAGAGTTTATATATATGTATATATAGGTGCGGACCCACGTACCTCCGAATTTTTCAGTATATAAAATATATATATAAGTATATATTAATAATTATAGTCAATAAATAAAATAAATGATATAAAAATATTATAAGTATCTAATTGGCATAGTGGATATGTGGTTTTGATAACTTCAGAATTCAAATTTTGATCTCTTCTATTTTTTTATTTTTTTTGTTATATATTCTAACCCCTCTAACTTTTTGGTCCCCCTATAATTTTTTTGGATCCGTCCCTAAATATACATTATCTTTTATCTTAACAAAGCAGAAAAACTTTTATTCTTGCAAAGTAAAAGAAATTATGGGTCAAAAGATGGCAGTAATACAAATAGTTGTCATTAGAAAAATCCAAGTGCATCTATTCAAATATTTAAATTCGAAATAAATTGAAAGGTCAATGATGGCCATATATATATATATATGTGAATTATTTCAAAAGAAATGGGTGATGCAAAACCTTCCATTCGGTCACTATGAAGATGGAGGAGGGTGTGAAATCAACATCTCCATAAGACTCCACATGCCCTTGATGCAATTGGATGGTTGGTTGATTCAAGTTGGAGTTGCAAAGTTATTTTTGTTAAAAAGATAATAATTTCATATATTATCTTTTAGAATCACCAAAAGTATTAAAAAATTTCGTAAGCTATAATGATTATTTTTTTAAGAAAAATGTGCTTCTGAATAATTGGAACATTATGCTATTTTGTTTTTCATACTATTAAGAGCTGCTTCAAATATTTTAAAAAATATGAACTAGGTTTGTTTTGATGATTTTTTTTAAAATAATCTCATCACTAGAAACCTCCTAGATAATAAAAAAATTATTCATAAATAAGAAAATAATTTTGAACATCTTATCTTTCAGCGAAAATTTATTTCTTTTCTTTTGCAAAACAAACAAGCTAAATAGCTACCCAAAAGTTATTTCATCAAATACTTCTCTTTATTTATGTTTTTTTATAAGACGATAATGAATGTGTCATACTATAAATTACAATAATTTACTTTTTATATTTTTATATAAATTTATTAATACAAATCTATTTAGATCTATATTAATATATTTATAAAACTAAACTAGCTATACACACATTTTACCTTTTTTTTTAATATCCATTGGAAAGAATGAATATTCTGTTTCAAGCATTTATGAAAAAAAATGACGTATACGGAAGAGTCACGTACGCCTCAGACAAATTGACACAAAAGATACACGTCATAAATCAAAACATTATGCAAAAAAATGTACTCCACAAATGCCACTTAATTCTACTTTCCATACAATATTATCTAGTAAAGAAGTGGTATACATGTTACCGAATTTTTTTTTTTAAAAAAAAAGAGGAAAATGTGGATTAGAAGCCTCAACTTATCTCCATTCCTTTTCATAAAAGTACTGTCACAATCAAATGCATACTTTTGAGTTGTTCAAATCATATATATATATAATAAAACAATCCATTTATTTCATTCCAACTGATCTCAATTAAAAATATAAATATTAAAATGGATAAATGTTGCAATCAAGAGCACAAACTTTAACTATATTTGCACATTTAGTGTAACACCTCAAATTATTAAAATAAATAAAAATAAAATAAAGAGGAGATATGATAAGATAATGAAAGATATAGTTAGTTAAGATTTGAAAAAAAGTTTGAATTGAAGTCAAATTATTATATTTCTTATAAGTTAAATATTTCTAATAGTATGTTAACTATTTTTAAAGAAATTATAATCACATAAAAGATTATCTTATAGAATTATAATTATATATAAAATTAGAGTTTTAATTGAATTCAAAATCTAGATGAATTTCCTCTTCTATAAATATGACTCAACCCCTTCTCTCATCCCATAATTTTTTTTTCTCAAACCCAAGTCATCTCCAAACTCAGGCACCAAAAGTTCTCTCTCTATCTATCTCTCTTTCCTCGACGCCGTTGGGAGTAGAAAATGTCAACACGGACTGTGTCAACAGGACGCGGGCCGTGTTGTCAAGAAAAATGAAGAAGACGGATCGTGTCAACAGATCGCGTTTTAACCAACCGTAGAGCATCGTGAAGACATAAAAAACAAACCGTGTTCGGGGAGGACACAGTATGCGTCGCGCTTGCTCGTCCGTGTCGTTTCATCATCACGGAGAACGAGACAGATATAGATATGTAACCAGAAGGATCAACTTTAGGATTTTTCATAGATGTATGATAAATTAAAAGAATGATTAAAATAAAATAATGATTAAATGTATAATCAGAGCCGGAACACCATCCGTGTTTATCCTGAAGAAAATGACAAACCAACCCCCAATAGTAAAACAGTCCATGTTACATTGAACACGGTTCGTGCTTTTATTGTAAAATGGCCTAAAGATGTAAATGGTTGGGTTCACTTGAACGTCACCTGACCCGGTATACAACACGGGCCGTGTCACACCTGACGCGGGTCGTGTCCCGGGATGTATGATGTCTTTTGTATGACTGTTTGAACTTGATTGAGGTAGATTTAGTATACTCTCACGTGAACTTAGAATTATAGATAATTGAAAGATAAAAGATGTAAATGTTTGTGATTGAAATTATGCATGAAGAAGAAGGCCCCGACGGACTTGGAGAACATGCTTTAATTCTATAAGGATTATCGGTGTTCTCCCATAAGTTTATTAAGAACATGCTTTAATCCTATAAGGGTTATCAGTGTTCTTAGTTATTGCAAGAGGGCTGACTTTAATTCTATAAGGGTTATTGGTGTCCTCGGTTATTGATAGAGAGAGTAGACTTTAATCTCCTGAGGGTTATTGATGCTCTTTCTCATGGTTTAATTATTATTGTTATTGACGGGTCTCGGGTTGACCCATAGCCTAACTAGCCATATTGACCCCGAATCACTAGAATCTTCATGTACTAATAATTAAAAATGATTGAGTGAAAATAATTGTTTGAAAGTGATCGATAAAAAATGATTGAATGAAAAGGAAAGAAGAAAAATAAAAGATCAAACAAATTGAATTGCATCGATTTTTCCTAAATGAAGTATTTGATTATAACTGAAGAGGATTGTCTTCCCTGCATTTTGATCCTGCATGCAAACAAATAGAATAGGTGATGATTGCATAGCAGTAGCATGATGATATTCGTGATGAGATGACTTGCACATGACATAGATCCTGATTATAGATCAAGTATTGACTTCCGCATTGACATGCACATAGTGTTAACTAATGAATTGATCAAAAGAAAAGTCAAATATGTAAGTTGGTAACGTCTCCAAGTCTATATTCTGATAGGTGACGGATGTGGATTTGAGGGCGTTACATTTAGTCCAAACTTTTATTTTTTGTAGAAAATCATCATATTCTAAAATTAGTTGTAATTCTAATACGTTAAACTAAGATCATTAAATGATGAGTCGATGATTGGCACGTGTATAATTATGTCATTAACTTATTTTTTCTAATTGATTACATTTAGTTATTACTACTATTATAGATATATTGATTTTAAATAACTAAAAGATGCACGAAGTGAAAAATAATATTTACTTCTTTTCAAAATTGAAAGTTCGTGATATATTTTTGACTTATTTACGTGACAAACGTTGAATTAATATTTAATATTTGTATCAACAAAATTATAATTATAGGCCAAATTTGCAATCAATTTATCTGTTTTAATTTTTAGTTAAAAATAAAAGCTTAATATGAATTACAACAAATAAGAAAGTTTGTGTTTTCTTGGTATAATTTATCATTTAATTAAATTATGTTATCGTCCATATCAAATTTAATGACCACCCATTTAACCAATCAATAATTCAAATGCCAACAAATTATATTAGATGGTACTAACAACATACAGAAACTTCTCATTAAATACCATTGATGTTCTTAAGTGGAATAATCGGAAATTTTATACATCAAAGATTTTCAAATGGGACGTAAAGTATTTATTATATATCACCTATGAACCTAATAATAAAAATATGAACATTCATAGTCGAAATTGATAACATAACATCTGCTTTATTATTCATATCATCGTTAATTCATTATCGCCAAACATCCGTTCACTCAATTTTTTTTTACCCTCATCAAAAGTTATTAGCAGCAAAAAATATTAACATTGGACTAATTTAAAATAAAATTTTAATATTTTTCTAATCAAATTATAAATTTATAAAATTGATCTCATAATTAACCGATTGTATAAACCAAACTTATATTTTGTAACTCTTTTGTGATATTTTAAGAATGTATTATATTTCTTCTAACACTTCAACAACTATAACTTTTCGAGATTTAACTCTAAATTTTAAATTCAAATATATAAACAATAATTCCTTATCCTTAATAAAATTATTTAATAGTATTAACTTAAAAATATTTTTAATTTTAAACAAATATAAAGAGGAAAAATATCCTTTACATAACAAATATTATCTATGATCATTTTACTATTTCTATTTTTTGTGATAATAATAATAATAACAATAATAACAATAAATAATAATAATTATTATTATTATTATTAGAAACTAATAGCATTGTAGATAGCCTTAAATATATTTTTTTTCTCATATTTTCTTAAGAAAAAGTTGATGGCACTCATCATCCCTATTTGGATAAAAATTTAAGAGATTGATAGAAAAGCATAATTTTATTAAAAATACTTTTTTACTCTTTCGAATTGAGAAATGATGCTTATGTATTGATAAATTGTAAACTAGAAAATTAATATTTTACATATTATGTACAAGAACTCTAGGATCTTTGCTTGCATGCATTAAAAAGAATGATAAAAATAATTTAAAATAGTAAATAATACTGAGGATAAGTTCAAAATAAAAAGTCTAACCCATCCAATTCCATCAAATCGGTGGAATGAAAATATGGTGGCTTTAAGGGTTACCATAATCCTCCATAATCTTTATACCATCAAAAAATAAAATACCCAAACGTGAGTTATAATAACCCTTCTCAATTCATCCATTAATAATCCTCCACGTCCACCCCTGATCCGTCATCCAAACGAGGCCTAAATGTCGAATTCTCCTTCGCACTTTTCAGCATTAATATAGTATGATACGCTCCGTAATATGGGCCGGCCCAAAAGCGCACCGGGGAGGCGATGAGGCCCGGCAGCTGTATAGACACGTGCCGTGCCCTTTCCCTCGCACGTGTGAAACTAGGCAGCGCCGCTTCACACGCCGCCCGGCGGCGTCTCTTCCACCCTCTTGTCGGGTTGACCAGCGACAACACCTCCCTCCGGTGGGCCCCACCGCCATTGCGCATGCGCGCTGCCTAAAAGGCCGACACGTGGTGGACGTTTGACCGCCCACCACCCGCTTGGATTCCCCGTTGACCCCTCCACCACCATCTCCACCGTCCGACATCTCTCACGCGTCCTTCTCACGATCCCCACAACACCGCGCTGGGCTTCAACACCCCCTGACATGAGCTGTTGGCCGTCCGATCTCTTTCCTACGGTTCTGATCTTTTCTTTAGGTTCATATTTAAAAGAATTTTTGTTATCACTCCAGAAGAAATATATTTTTAATTTTGCATATAATAAAACAGAATAAGATAGTTAGTCCTTTTCCCATATGATAATAGTATTTGTAAAATATTTCAGAGTTTAGAAAGATTAATTTTGTGATAATATTATTTCAATATACTTATGCTATGTTTGTATCTGCAATAGTGTCTATAATTAACGTGTAATATATTGATTAACTCAATATGCTAATTAAAGTATTTAATAATTATATTTAATAATAATATAAATAATAAAAAATTAATATTTTGAGATATTTGTAAAGATTAATATTTAGAATAAATATTAGCGTATTAATTTATTTTTAATATATTTTAAAAATATTTTATTATTACTTACTTTTTTTATAAATATAACTATTCAGTGTTCACTTTATTTTTTATTATTATATTATTAATTTATAAATTAATTAATTAACTATTTATTTATTAGTATTAAAATAATTAAAATAAAACATTTATAATGTATATAATAACGTAAAATTATTTAAATTATTATATATATATATATATATTTAATTATTTTATATTTATCAATTGATTTCTATATATTATACATCAAATATTTTTATAAAATTTAATAATTAATTTATTAAGCTTATTACTATTCATTATTAATTATTCAAAACGTTTGCACATCCTAAACGTTTTTATGAAATTTGATGCCGCGATGCCAGTGAGCGGAACGCACACATGAGCCACGGTTGGCATCACAAGTTGTATAAAGCCTTCACCGGGCCTTCTTCACGGTGAGGGAGGAGGGGTTATACGTTGGGATTCATTACCCGCACGTGTATTCCAGCTGGTACGACAATTTTAGAACACGGACGCGCCCACGACACGAAGACCGCCGTGACAGCAACCACAGCACAGCGCGGAAACACCAAGCAAAAGAAGAAGTGCGTATGTAACAACAGCAGCATTTGGAATCGGAGGAGAGAGAAAGAAGAGCTTTTACGTAGCTTTTGGGAGGAGAGAGAGAGATGCCGGGCAGCTTGGCGGCGCTGGACATGGCGGGGGTGCTGGTACCGCACCACTTCCGGTGCCCGATATCGCTGGAGCGATGAGGGACCCCGTCACGATCAGCACGGGGATGACCTACGACCGCCCCAGCATCGAATCGTGGGTGGCGACGGGCAACGCCACCTGCCCGGTCACGCGGGCGCCGCTCGCCGACTTCACCCTCATCCCCAACCACACCCTCCGCCGCCTCATCCAGGAATGGTGCGTCGCCAACCGCTCCCGCGGCGTCGAGCGCATCGCCACCCCGAAGCAGCCCGCCGACCCCTCCGCCGTCCGCTACCTCGTCCTCGCCGCCGCCGACGTCGCAGCGGGCCNGGCAGTGGCTACCGGGGCGCGGTCGGCGGAGGCGCGGACCGCGGTGGGATCGACGGAGGGGGTTATCGACGGGCTTGTGGCGCTCGTGGAGGTGCGGCAGGGCGGAAACTTACGAGCGGCCCGGGTCGGGATCCGAGGGCTTTTCGCTCTGTGCCTTGCTAAGGAAAACCGGGGGCGGGCGGTCGCCGGCGGGGCCGCGGCGGCCGTGGCTGGACGCATGCGGGAACTGTCCTCCGGGGACGCTGACAGGGCGCTCGCCACTTTGGAGCTGCTCTGCCGCACCGGCGACGATGGAAGGGAAGCGGTGATTACGGGTTTCGGCGGGGGCGCCGCGGCGGTGACGGCGCTGGTGAGGGCGATGATAGGGAAGGCGTCGGAGCACGCGGCGGGGGCGCTGTTGGTCGTGGTCAGTGGATCAGAGACGCTTGAGAGGGAGGCCGTGGCCACCGGCTTGGTGCCGCAACTGCTGCTAATGGTGCAGGGCGGGTGCTCGGAGAGGGGGAAGAGGAAGGCGCAACTCTTATTGAAGCTCCTGCGATCCGCATGGCCGCTCCATGACTCCATTGCCAACTCCGACGGCTTCCTCCAACCTTTCTAATTAAGAAAAAACAGACAGAAAATTGTATGTCCATTCCTTTAACTCATAAAGATTTCTACAAATATAATATGATCAAAATATGAACTTTCTAATTAACTTTCCTCTTAGGTGACATCTAATTTTTGTATTTTCTTTTTTGCTAAATTAGAGGTCAAGATAGACAGGAAAAGAATGGTGTGAGGGTGAGGGGGGCATTGTGTTCTGTTTTGGGTTCTTTGGCAAAGTTTGGATTGGTAAAGAAGGGTTTTGATGAAGAGTAGGCAAGTTTTCTTTTGTGTGTATATCCAGGAAAGAATGCAAAGATTACATTTTTAAAAACATTTCAAGCTCAATTTTGGTAAATCTCTTGGATGTTCTTTACTTAATTTGCTTGGCGTGCATTTGGTTTGGAAGTGTACTCAGATGTGCAGATGGCATATCTGTGCAATGGAATGTAGCTCTGAATATCTGTCTACTGTTTATGTGTTTGTGGAGTGTACTACAAATGTGCAGGAGGAGAAGAATGAAGGCAAATATACTTTGATTTCATGTTTGTAAAGTGCAATGAATGTTGAGCTCTGGATATTTGTCTGCTGTGGTGTGTTTTTTGTGTTGTGTAAAGGGATAGCATATGTTCCATTATTGGTGAGCACTTAAGGACCATGTTAGCTATTGGTGACTTAAGGGGCCTCTTCTGGTCTTTGTTTTTTGGGTGAAAAGGGAAGCTTAGGCTCGAAGGCCCTAGCCTATGTTATTTAAAAGTTAGTTGCGGGGGACTCCCGATACATCTACATAAAGCAATGGGCTTAGCCATGGCGGACAATCTACAAAAGCATGATGTCAAAGTGGAAGACTCATGGCCTTCTTAGCTAACCAATCAGTAATGTGCTGGACCGTCACGTCCCAATCACGCCATAGGAGTTGCTTGATATCCACTAGAAATGAGTAATTTCAGCTTGGTACAGGCTCGGTGCCGATGTCCTCCTCCAGGAGCCGCGCTGCTCTTAGGGCGTCGGTCTCTAACAGGATTCGTCTGAAACCTAGGTTCCAAACCATCTGAAGGTCGTCCTTGATGGCCCATAATTATGTGGTGAGAGCTCTGGTATCACCCAGGTTTCGACCGAATCCTGCTATCCAGGCTTCATATGCTCCTCGTATAAGACCGCATGCCCTTGCTTTGTGAGTTCGAGGATTTGAAGCACCATCTGTGTTGAGTCTAATGTGTGTGTTCATATTGCAAATTGCTGGAATGTGTGATGAGTTATTGCTTTGGAGGGCGCAATTGCTTTGTGTGCTCGAGTGGAAATTGGCGGCAATTGTTAGGATTGCTTGTACTCAATCTGGAGGGAGTCAAAAGTCTGGGACAAATAGAGTTTATTGCACCATGACTAGTGAAGCCAGCGACCTACTACAAATGTCACGCACCACGAGATGTTGTGATCGTGAATTACTTTGATGGAAGGCTTGTCAATAGCCATTCACGCAGCGGAAGGTTGAAGAACTGATGCCACCTGGAGCATGGGAGCAGGCCCTTCCAATTATTGCTTGAAGTTGGGCAATCTCTCAATGCATGCAATGTGTCTTCTGGTCTTTAGACTAATCTAATAACTTATAGCAACTTTAGCCCCGATCCTTCTCTTCAGTCGAAACAAACTTGTCAGATATCTAGAACAATAGATAAGGATCTCAGGACTAGGTGAAAAAAATGCAAATTTTCACTGCAGTGTTCATGGATCTCCTCTTTGTTTCAATACAGAATATTGTGAGTGATGATTGTGAACCTTCATCCCCTACTCCTCCCCCCGGGAAAGAAGGATGGCTCTGGGTGGAGCTACATGGTGCTGACTGCCGACTAGATGCTTCATTTTCTTATCTTCCTCTGTCTCTCACCACTGTATTTAACTACAATATTGTCCTTAGCATTCTACCTCAAAAAGATGCAAAAGATATGAAAAAAAGAATATTGTGTATAAGAAGGTATATATGAAGTATTTTTGATATGCGATTGGGGCTCCCGGAACAGTGACCCGTTCTGCTCGACGAGGCGAGTCTTTAATAAGCGCGTTTGCTCACAGCCGTCCGCCCCGTACGCGCCTGTTGCCGCGTCTTCCGCAGCGTTTACCTACTCGCGTCATCCCGCAGGATCAGCCGGGTGGAGCATTTCTCCCGGATCCACTCCAATGAGCACTTGCTGCTCGTTCAAATCATGACCACAAGGTCATATATTAACATCTCCCACTTGACCTTCGTGGTCATGCATCTTCGACTCTCCCACTATCCGTGTAGTGCGAAATTTAGGAGATATTAACCTTGAAGTTCATTATCCATGAAACTTCAACATGACTCAAATATTCCTGAGTCTCATTAAACCAATGTGTTTAATGAATGTACCCGCTGGAATTTCCTTTATAAGGGAATCATCTAACATATCATTTGTAGGCATGTAGGTTACTGTCACTTCTTTCCGTTTCACTATATCATGTACATAGTGATACTCGATCTCTATATGTTTTCCTCTAGAACTATTAGCTCCACTATCTATCAAGCTTATTGCTGCTTGATTGTCACAGTACATCTGAAATGGTCCATCGACCAAGTTGAGCTCAAATTCTAAAAGAAAACGTCGGATCCATACTGCAGGCAATTTTCACTGCAGTGTTCATGGATCTCCTCTTTGTTTCAATACAGAATATTGTGAGTGATGAT
>LTAE01000648.1:0-75395 GCA_001647135.1 Pontederia paniculata
TATATATATATATATATATATATATATATCACCAAATGATGATAAAAGAAGCTATAGTTAGCATTATGATGAATATAGATAACCATGAATTGTCAAGACTGGTGACAGACACAAGTCCGGTATATCAAGAGAAGTGTTTATGAGTGTTATAAAAAAGAAAATGTATAACGACATTTCTAAGGAGGTTATTTACTACTTGACAACTAAGAAGTGAAATATTTATTGTATATAAGAATTTGATGAATATGACAAGGAAAAACTACAACAATGATTTTATAGAAGCTTAACCTCATTAATGTCTTTGAAGAATAAAAGTCTTGATCAATGTTATATGATCATAAAAAAAAATTGAGCATGCATAGGTGACCATTAGAGGAATCCTGAAGTTCTATATGATTTGAATTATTGTTATCCTTATAAATTATTAAAAGTTAAAGTAAAGAAAAGTAAAAGATAAGGACTATGTTGAGTGTTCCATACAAACTCAACGAAAGGTATAAAAATTAATTTGATTGTTGAAAATCATTAATGTCTAGAGATATGACTATCAGCTGAAAGTTATAGCGATCAATAAGGAGTTATGGGAGGAGTATAGGGAATATAAATGAATTTAATCATGAATCATTTGGAGACAAGGATGATTGATATAGCATGGATATCCTAAATACAAGGAAGACAAAGAGAGTTAATTGTGCAAGTAAAAGATACAAGAAGGATTGGGCGGTAATGGATTATACTAAGAGATAAAGGATAGGATGTGAACTTTTTGGGTAGATTGTCATTCTATACGTACAAATTCGAGGACGAATTTAATTTTAAGGCCGTGACAGATCTATCACGGGTCGTGACAGCTATATTTCATATGCATTTGATGATGAATCATTTTTATTTTAATAATAGATATTGTGGAATGCTTATGTAATCTTAAGGACTAATATGTGGACAAGATAAAGGGTCAATCATTCACACAAAATTAATGATGAGGTTGTCATGCATTGAATGATTGGGACTGCAGTGTTTATGATGATGGGGGACTAGTGGATCTGCTGCTACCTAGTTCCTGTTGCCTAGCCTTCTCCCCGCCTTGCAACAAATGGATTTTTCGAGCATCCTTTTCGGTCGTGGCTTGTGCACCTCCACTGACCTATTGGCGAAGCCTCTAAAGACTCATGAGTCATTCAAAGTCACAACAAAGCAACCCTCAAAGTCACTAATGAGATAAGAAAAACTTAAGAAGATAACTACTTGACTTAATATTTGCATTGAGCATATTGCATTAGATGTTAAAGAATGATGTTATTATATTTCATGTATGCCAAGTATAAAGAAAGTTAAATGATGAATGAAATGAATATGACGAAAGAACTCAATGGTAATGATGATGCGGAGTAATGGACATTTGACCATGGGTCATGCTTACTCCTTATGTATACCCTCAGAGTGATTGATGTTTGACTATATGTCATAGCTCACTCATGATGCAAGAAAATAATGATATGTTAATGAAAATAAAGTTATGTTAAGAAAGTATGTATGTAGTGATTTATGTTTGATTGATGTCATAGCTCACTCCTGATGAAGAAAGTTATGATATGCTAATGATGATGAAAGTAAAGTTATGTAATGAAATATGGTAAACTAAAGATAATGAAAGAAAGTAAAGATAGAAAGCAAGATATGAGCATGATGATATATGTAAAAAAAGTAAAGATATGTATGATTGTTTATGATGACCCTCATGTATGATTATTGATGATTAATGATGATGATGTAATTTTAGTTTCATGCTTTTATTCTATCATGAAAAGTACTTTTCTATTGTGCCTTACATATATGAGCTTTATAGCTCATGGTGGATTTTGTTTTCCCCCTTCTTTGGATCCTGCAGGTCAGTGATATAAGTTGTCATGGTTACTGGTGGTGTATGCGACGACAGATGTTCGTGGTGATAATGTTGTTTGCACATGAGTAGTGATCCTGTGTCAAGTTGTCTCTAGATTATTTCCTTTTCAAATGACGTAATAGTTATTTCTGGGACAAATTATGTTACGTAAGACTTCCGCAATTAATTTATGATATGAAAAGAATTTTCAATTATTTTATGTATTTCATATTTAGTTGATCAGTCTTAGTATCAACCCTTAAGTCAAGTTTAAGTATTATGTGTAGCATCTTCAGGTCCACATCTTTGTCACGTGATAGGGTGTGGGTTTGGGAGCGTTATAGAGCTTGTGTTGTTTGAGTGTAGTAAGTAGTAACTTATCTTTATATTCGATTTTTTCAAAAATATTGATAATTCTAGTTCATACGATTCTTATATAAAATTCATACATTAAAGATAGATTATTACTTAGCTCCTAATAAAGAATTTAAATTATTTCAATGTTAATTGTTTATTACTTATTTCATAAAAAAAGAATCTTTAAATAAAAGCGCGTTAGGAGAAAGATAAGATGCTTCCCCGAATAAAAAAATATAGAAAGCTTCTAAAAACAGGAATTATAAATTGATTAATTAACTTTTTTCATGCGTTAAAAATTGTTACACGAGGGGAATTGGTTGTTTTTCTTCGAAAAAAGTATTTCACTTGCAATATAGTTTTTAATTAGATCAATTTTATTTATCTCCAAATAATATCAAATTTTCACCCTTAAACTGTAATATTGCTCATTCATTCTCTCAACTTTCCAAACAATTCTATTTAATTTCAAATATCTAAAACTTATTTATTTTTAATTGTATATTTACCTTTTCACCTTTATTTAATTTTATCAATTTAAATTTCAATAAACAAGAATCCAATAGGGGTCCGTCTGTCCTCTCATCTGAGCCCATTTGTTTTCTATTTTTAAAAGTAAACAAGGATAAATAACAAATATTATGTAGAATTGAGTGAGTGTTTGGAAAGTTTCTTGAAGTGAAAATTTGATATAATTTAGAGGAGGAATGTAAATTTTATTTTATTTTTAATTTTGAAATAAAAAAGATATATTACAAATAAAACTTACACAGCATACTTATTCGAGTAAGCATATTGCATTTTGATTCCTAAATTTCTTTATAATTTTAAAATAAGAATTGCAACAGAAAGTGTGACCAACCTAATTTTCCCCTTTAATGAAACTCAACTTTATCTATGATTCAAATATTATTTTACATAGCTGAAGGTATTCATTCTAGTAATAATATAATATATATGTGTATATATAAAGCATTTATTATTGGATGGACGCACGCTGCTGTTGGAGTTGTTAGCCAGCCAAAAAAAAGTCCCTAAAAAAGAAAAAAAAGATAGATAAAAATTAATTCTTCTGCTTCTTTCTCTCCGGATTTGCGCCAAACCCTTGCCCGTGCCCCCCGAGCCGGTGGCGCTCCGCGATCTCCTGGTGGAGGCGTTGGACGCGTCCGACCTCTGCCTTCGCCGCCCGTCGTGGACGTCGCGCCGCTTGACGCCATCTCCGGCACCGGCGAGGAGGGTCACCTTGCTCCTCCATGAAGGGGCTTTTCAAATCGAAGCCGCGGACGCCGGCTGACGTCGTGCGGCAGACGCGGGACCTCCTCGTCTACGTCGACGTGCACTGGAGCTCCCGCGATTCCAAGCGCGATGAGAAGGTTGTTAACCTCGCGATCCACTCGCGGTTCCCTTTATATTTTTCCTTATTTAAAATGATTTCGGTTTGGATAGCTATCGCACGGTTGAAAGCAGGGATTTAACGTCGAGATTTTGTGATTCTCGCGTTGTAATTAGGATCGTCTGTCGTCTTTCTTCCTAATAAAAGATTTATCGCTCGCTTCTTATTGGGCAAAATGGCTTCGGGCGCTCTTAGGGTTTTCGCGATGTCGATTGGTAAATGTCATCTTTTATGATTATCACCTAGGAATTGTGCATAATGTACATTGGGTGGATAATTATCTTTAGTTTTTTTTTCTTTTTGAATTGGATGAATTTTTTCATCAATTTCCGAAGTGAAAGCATTATGATTCATGGATATATGGATACCAATATTTTGGGGCTTTGTCTATTTGATCAGCTGAGTGGATCTGGGAGAGCTTCAAAGAAAATTAAGGAATGCTTGAAAAAAGGTGAAAATTTTGAATAATACTCTCCATTATCGTTATGTCTGCAATGGGAGTTATTTATTGGGTTGTGCTCTCGAAGAAGGATAAAATGTGGTGTTAATTGATTTGGGCTTGGAAGCAGGGTAGAAGATTTTCTATGCATCTCTTTCCACCGGAAATACCGAGATTTCACCCTTAGTTAACCTCACATGAGGATACTGAAGACAAGAAGAGTTTAATCTTTTTGGTTCCTGAAGATGAAAAACGGTTACTGCTGTTGTTGTGAGCTGGTTCCCCACTTATTCTTTCTTTCTTCCATGTGAAAGACACGTCTCTGTTGCTTGGATCCCTTGGGAAGCTGGAAAACCCAAAAGGCCATAACAGAAAATTCACAAAGTTTAACATAATATAAGAATCTGGTGCGTCCCTGAAAATATATAAGTTTGAGAATCACACAGGCTCAAATGCTTCCAAACTGTAAAACTGTGCAAGCAAATTGAGTACAGCATGGGTGCTTCATTGTAGATTCATTAACCAATTAAAGTAATTTCCCTTTTTTCTTCTTTTTGTGGAGGACATGTTATGTTAATGGTCATTGACTCACATACAAACTGTTCCACCATGGTGCCAACATAGTTTCCTAATAGTCTCGATTCACCACTTGAGTACAACATGATATTTCTTTAACCTATGGATGGAAAGTGTGGGGCTGGATCTTAACTAAAAAATCATCAGTGTTTGCCTCAGTTGGAAATATAGGAACTTGAAATTAGGAAACTGTGTCGGCACCATGCTTGATGAGGTTTTCTGTTCCTTGAAGAAATAGTTATCATGGTTTTCTTTTCCCCAAAAAGAAATAGCTTTCTTTCTTTTAAATGTACAAAGTGCCTGATGTAGTATCCCATTGTTTGGCTTTAGGGAACCATAGATAAGCGTCTTACTAGTTGAATACTTCTGGGGTTTGGTGAGATCTTCCATCTAATTCTATTTTACAGTTTCCAGTTAGATAATCTTTTGATTGTCTAGTAAGGGCTCTTTCATCTTATTCTCCAACTGATTATCCTTACTTAACAAAATCCCTCATGTTTATCATGTCTTATGCAGATGACAGATCTATGCAAAAATATCCGGGAGTTGAAGTCCATTCTTTATGGCAACAGTGAAGCTGAACCGGTCTCAGAAGCATGTGCTCAGTTGACTCAAGAGTTCTTTAAGGAGAACACTCTGAGATTGCTGATTATTTGTCTCCCCAAATTGAACTTAGAGGTTGTTATTCTGTATGAATGGTCTGCATAGACCTTGAACAGTCTTTACCGTCGATGACTATGACCTGTGAGCGAGTTACTGACATTGATGCTCATGTCAATGTTCTGCAGGCTCGGAAAGATGCTACTCAAGTTGTTGCAAATCTGCAAAGGCAACAAGTCCATTCAAGACTGATTGCTTCTGATTACTTGGAGGCTAACAAAGATCTTTTAGATATTCTGATTCTCGGGTCAGTCGTTAATCTTTTTTTTATTTATATATAATTTTGATATATAAACCATGCCATTGTCGAAGCTTTGCTAATGCAGGTATGAGGACATGGAAATTGCCTTGCATTATGGTGCAATGCTACGGGAATGTATTCGACATCAAAGTGTAGCTAGGTATTTATTTTCTGTTATAATTTAGATGAACCTTCTCTCAAATTAATTAACTGTGAACATTCTTCCTGTTCATCGTAGAAAATAAGGTTTCGGATGTTGATGAGCGTTCTCTCAAAGTTAGTACTATCATGAACATTCTATCATAAATTAATATGAACAATATTTCAATGCAACTAAGATGAAAATGCCATCAAAATAGTGTTGTGGAATTCTTTGCCTACATTTTAGATATGATTTTGGTTCAGTCCTTATATTTTGTTATCAATTTTTTTTGTGCTTTTTTTTAATTTCTTATTACAATTTACATTTGTAGCTTTTAAGTCCCAAAATATGCCTCATAAAAAATTCCCAGAATGTGGGCATAATTGTTCTTGCTATAATCATGAATAGTTTTTCAAAAAAGAATTTATTTTAAGACATTGCACGCTTATTATTACTACAATATCTCGTGCAATTTTTTGTGTGCTTGGCATGAACATACACACATATGTATGTAAGATATATATTATATATTGATACCAAGTTCAACATGAATTAGTTTTGTTTAAGTGTAATACTAGGTAATTTAGCTACATTTATTCTGGAGAGTCAGTACCATGAAGTCTCTCTATATTATGTTTTTTAGTATTTTGTCTGGCAGAATTTTCTTACTAAAGTATCCTCAATTTGATTCATCATTGACAAGGATGCATTTTGTCATATGAAAGCACTTTTTATGTTGGTGAACTCTGATATGCTTTCCTGAATCCGTATGCCTTGTAATTATAATTAAGCTCCTTGTTCAATTCTTTAGTGCTGCCTTTGCAGGTACGTCTTAGAGTCTGAACATATGAAGAAGTTCTTTGATTATATTCAGATCCCAAATTTTGACATAGCATCAGATGCCTCTGCGACTTTTAAGGTAATTTTCTTTCATTTGAAATGCTATTTAACTTCATGAACATATGATGGTTTTCTCTTCTTGCTGCATAAACTGAAATTTCCATTTACCACTCGCATGATACAATCTAATATCTATAAAATGCATATAAATCTATGTACGATGAAGCTACGATGAAGCTAATTGCTTGGCTTGCTATCTACAGGCAAGAATAGTTTGACGCTAAAAAAATATTAGTAATTTGTAATGAAAATTCTAATGGACCATTTTAAGAATTAGAAATGTTGGAACTTTCTTGCATATTGTACCTAGTTTTGTTTATTAATGCATTATGTAATAACTATATGTTAATAATTTGTCATTGTTTATATTTGTTAAACTTTGTCTCTAGCTTTTCCTACCAATTGATATGGACACTTAATATGTTATTTAGGCTACCTTGTGGCTTTCATCTTTCCGAAGTTGATAATTTTAAATTCCCTTTTATTTAGGTTGTCGGCTATGATTGTTTACTTTGTTTCATTTATTTCCTTTTCTATTTTATCCTGATGTCCTTGTAACAACTTTCCATATTATAGTGTTGATCCTAGTTACTTGTGATGCTCTTTCAGTGAAGTTCACCTGAAAAAAATCACTCTTTGAAAAGGTCTTTGCTAATGGTTATTATAATGCAGGAGCTTTTGACAAGGCATAAATCAACTGTAGCTGAATTTCTTTCTAAAAATTATGATTGGGTAAGTGGTTCCATTATCTTGATAAAAGTGTGAAGAGTTCAAAATGGAGGTGACTATGACCAATTAATGTTGGAACAGACTTATATTTTTTATTTTCATTTCAAAATTTCAATTTTCTCTTACCTTGGATTGACAATCTCTATTTCTTGCTTAGCAAAAACCTGTAATGGGATGTTAAGTTATATCTATCCGATGATTTTCATGTACACTCTCTCAAATGAAGATATACACCAAAATGTTTTAGTTACTCTGATAATTTATTCTTCATTGTTAACAAATTTACCTACGACCTGCATTACAATAGCACATTTGCAATACGACAAAGGGAAGTTCGGTTGTGTACTTCTAAAACAAGAATTAAGAAGGTGCAAATATTTTCCTCCGGGATGCATCAAACAGTAAGGTCATTTACTTACCATGAGAGACTTCAAGTCATTGTCGTGAACTATTTATCTGTCTATTGTAAGGCCAAAATCGTTTCTTTCGGTAATGAATGGAACAAAATGGATTAGTAACGTCAGGATTTGGAAAATGTTGAGTTATGTTGAAATAAACAGAAAAATATGAATTGGTGGCCAATATAATTTTCTAGTGAATCTTGATGATGAATACCACAATAATGAACAATAAATTGTTAATGTTCATTATCCCCTCTTCTTTTCCAATGGCAAAGGAGACTATCTCAACATCTTTATGTGGGAAGTGGACTTCCTTTTTGATGAAATTCTATGGGTAGTTGACTCGGGGACTTATGGGGATTGAATAAGTAATTATATTAATGAAAGTTCTCTTTCAAAAAACATTACATAAAGTTGGGAGAAAGGAGATCCATGTTTATGACTCATCAGATCAGGCTATGTGCATTTGATCTTTAATCAGGCCATGAAAGTATGTTATGCTTTGACCCAAAAAAGTATGTTAATAGGTCCTTTTTTTGAGAGGTTGTTAGGACTTAGGTCCTCTAATGAAGGCCACTCCTTTAGTGCAGGGTGGGTTCGTTAAGCTTGGATCAGTTTCAAATATTTTTCTAATCATCTCATTCACATGGAATTCAAATATCTTTCTGACTGCATGTCGTCTGCAACTTTCCTCTAGGCACTTCCAAGATCATTTATCCTTGATGTATATTGCTAGCTCGTATTCACATAAATTTTGTGCTAAAACGAAGATCTTAAAGTCCCACCTTCCATAGCCATCCTTTCCCTTCTCAATTCTTTTTCCTTTTTTTTTTAAAAAATCATATTTTAGAATGAAAACCATTTGTTTTAATCAAATAATCCTAGTCCTAGCATTTAATTAGATGAATTGAAACATTATTCTGAAAAGCATTATTTGCTTTTTTTGTTGCAAAGCTGACTAAACATTTTTGTTCTGCAGTTCTTCACAGAGTTCAACTCGCGGCTGCTATCCTCTCCCAATTACATCACACGAAGGCTAGCTATTAAGGTAAGTGCTTCAGTTTTTTTTTCTGAGTCAAGTGCTTTGATATTCATGATACAGTTCTGTGTCAAAACTAATTGTACTAGGAAATATATTTCAAAATCAACTTCAATGAAACTTTGAGGTCCCTTGGGAATCAAAAAGCTTTGATGTTTTAAGACATTCAAATAATTGTCTTCTCCTCCCTCAAGCATTCGTTTCAATTTCCTAACAATAATTGTTTGCTGTTCAGCTTCTGGGAGACATGTTGTTGGAACGGTCCAATTCAGCAGTTATGGTCCGCTATGTTAGCTCAAAGGATAATCTGATGATTCTAATGAATCTTCTCAGGGTACCTTCGCTTTTTTAACTAAAACTTACATGTCATCCCTGATTTTACTGAAATCCTTTTTTTCTATTATGGATTAATGATTTTAATGAATCTCTCTGACCCCTAACAGAATTGGATTGGCCACCTCTTGGCTAGTCATCCTTTTTCATCCCAAAAAAGTTATCCTCAGCAATTATTCTTTTTAGGAGGGGAGGAGGGAGGTGTATATAGATTGAATATTTTAGACGGCGGAGACGTGCAAAATATATTTTTGCTATTATCTAGGTCCCCAGTTTGTGCTTTACAAATGCCTAACTTGCTCCCAGAGATTTAACTGCCAAGGCTCTTCCTAAAAAAATTGCCGCTGTTTGTTCTCAGTGATTTTTTTTCCTCTTGTTTAGGCAATGAAAACATGAAAACAAACATAGTCCAGCTTGATGTACTTTCAATAAGTGCTAACATTTTCGTGGATTCCTTATCATCTGTACATTTTAAGATGCTTTCCTTCACAGTCCCACCATTAATAAAGAAAAGAGAAACACAAGAAAAATCGCATGGGGATATCAAGAAAAGATCTCATGGGAAAGAGGAGATGAAATAAACTATCTTTCATTTGCAGATCTGCTGGATCTTTTCAACTGATGATACTATATATGATGGTGCTATCTTGTCAAAAAAATATATATGATGGTGCTAGGTGTTGAGGACATCACTTGCATAGATAAATGAATACATTACTAGCTACCATAGTTCAATTTGATGCAAAGGCATAAAAATTTAGACTGGGAGAGGTTATATAATATAAGAGAGAGACGGGGATATGCTTCATTAGGGATCCTGCATGTAACGTGACCAAATTTAGCTACACCTCTTAATGCAAGGTTCCAAACACGTGTTTGACATTCTTGCATTTTGTTTCTTCCATTTACAACATGCATATTGTCATTCCTAAGGAATTGACTTGGACTCCCCAAAGAATTGAAATCTCGTGTTGACAATAGACAGTGGCCTTTGCAAGAGTGCATGAGTGAGGATTAGTTTTGTAAAATTTTCAAAAGGATTAGTAAATATAAACACGACAAGTTGGAGTAAATTTCTTGTAGTCACTCAACTATAAGCTTTGAGTTATAACAAAAAGATCATCCAACGTTTAAACTCTTGTAGGTGTGGTCATGTTGACTTACTATTGCCGGCTTCCCAGTACTGCACTCATGTGGAAACCACGCAAATAAGTTCCCTCTCCACCACCTCGACACACATTATTAAAATATTTTTTCTCTTATCACCTTATCAATTAGTAAAGTATTAAAAAAACTTGAATTAGTAGTTTTTTCTTTGCGCCGGAGGAGAGGGGGGAGGGGGCGCAACCCCATTATCACCAGTATTTTTTTATTTTTTAATATCTTAAGATTTTGTGAATTTAGTATTATTTTATAATCTATAAAGTGATGAGGAGGATAGAGAAAATATTTTATTGACAATTGTCGATGTGTTGGAGAGAGAAATTTGGCTGCATGGTTTCCACATAGGCACTCTAATCGGGAAACCACGTATAGCAAATCAATATGACCACACCTAAGAGCTTATATCACTGGCATTTTTTTATTTTTTTAGAGATCTTAAGATTTTATGAATCTATTATTGTTTTATAATTTATAAGGTGACATGGAGGAGAGAAAATATTTGAATGACATTCTCGATGTGTCGGAGAGAGAAATTTGGCTGTATGGCTTCCACATAGGCACGATAATTGGGAAACCACCTATAGCAGATCAATATGACCACACCTAAAAGAGTTTAAAATTTGGATGACCTTTTCATTACAAATTAGTGATCAACTCAGGAAAATGGGTATAGTTGCGTGAGTTGAAGTATATAAAAGCCTATTTCACTTAGTTGATAGTTTTTTTAGTGAGAAAAGGATTACTATAGTCTGTAAAAGCTGATTCAGAGTATGTACAGTTTATTGATCCAAAGTGGGTTTTCCCAAATGCATATATTTTGTAAAACAGCGAATAATTGAATCAGGTTAGTCAATCACCTCACATTTGTCTGTTTCATGTTCCTGAATCCTCGTTCATAACCAGTGTTTGCTGAAACCCATGACTATGACACTATCGTAATGAGAACTTTAGTTGTATTTGTTAATATGTAGTTAGTGGTTAAAATACCTTCTTTGTTTTAATTACTCATATTACATTAATCTTTTGTTATTGAACAAACAACGAACATTGAATGATTGAATTAACAAAAAAATCCTAGATGCATTCTTAGCAAATATTTGTAATGTGCCAACTGAAATTATCTGCTTTTATATGAGAATTATATCTCATGGTCATATTTGACGATACTGGTCTGTAGTGAAGGATAACCTAGTTTTGATTATGCATTTTTTGCATAATGTTGAACTGTTGAACTTGTCAACTTACAGGAATCTAGCAAGAATATCCAAATAGAGGCATTTCATGTGTTTAAGGTACTTCTAAGTGACATCTGCTGCATTTTGTTACTATGCATTATTTGTTTCGAGAAATCTAAGTCATAACTAATTCTTATGCCAAATTTTAGTTATTTGCTGCCAATCAGAATAAGCCACCTGAAATCGTCGGCATATTGGTCACAAACAAAAACAAGCTTCTTCGACTTCTTCAAGATTTCAAGTTAGATAAAGGTATATATATATATATGTATCTTTGTGATGTTTTTTATTTTACCTGCTTTGCGACAAACTAAGCAGTAGTCTTTGGGGGTGGCATAAAGTTTTCTATGCCTTAAATATCATTATTAATTGGTGATTGATGTTAATTTTATAAACCACAAAACTGGTGTTAATGGATGTCATGTTCTGCAGAGGATCAGCAGTTTGATTCAGACAAAGAACAAGTGATCAAAGAGATCAGAGCACTTAGCAAAGAGACCGGAGCATAATGCTGTATCTATTATCGTTGCATACTGTAATTACAACTTTAGAACGTTAGAATATTACTTGGGACAAGACTTTTTTTCGTCTTTGGCTTGGCACGCAGGGGTCACTGTATCTATTAATCGGACATATTATGTTCGAAGTACGGGCATATGGTTTGACTATTTTCCTAAACGAATTGTTCACGGTGTTGAAATTTGTTTGCTTATTAGAGTAGACATGCGTTTTCCAATGAGACGATGGTATTGGTAGGGTTAAGCCACCTTTATCTATTTTTTGTTTAATGTTTAACTATGCCTGTTTAGTTTTATCTTCTGGGCCTAAACCTTTTGCAGTTTGTTTTTAGAAACAATGCACTTGAATATGGGACCATCGGTATTAATTATAACTGCCTCTGTTCTTGGAAGTGCCTGGACCTTGAAATTTGCTGTCGTGCGCGTCCACCCACATTCAGCTCATAAACTAGTAATGTTTGCATTCGATTTCTTTACATTTGTTCTTATACTGAAGCCACTGTCTGTTTACGACAAAATATGTCAGAATGCCTTTGAATAGTTTGTGAATCCATCGAATGATCGAAAACACAAGCATTAAATTTGAAAATACATCGAACATTAGTTAATATTACGCACCCAACGACTAGAAAATACTCAACTTGATAATTATTTTTCAAAAATATATTTTCTCCACTTATAGTTTAGTACCAAAACAAATTCGTGGGTAACTAACCTCAGTGCGCAAGAAAAGTGGTAGCGGCAAAGGAATAATTAATTAATTACACATCAAGCGAAGATATCTTCTTTTCTTAAAAATGATTCACACATTATTTGAATGGAAGAAAAAAAGTTGACCAAAGGAACTTTTTCTTAAACCCTTAACTCATTTCAGCGGGACAGCGAAGCAAAACTGCAACAGATAACAGCTCTGGCAGAAAGAGGTTTGATATATACCTAATACAACGGACAGAACAGGAAATGTAATAGAGCACCATCTTCTTTCTAAATTTACATATAGCAAGAAAATGAGAGAAGAAAGTTTAATGTGTATATCTGATCAATTTTTTCATGCAGTCACCAGGCAGTTGAGTCCTTGGGCTTGGTTAGGGATTTGCAGAAGGAAGAAAAATCCTCCATGATGTTGGAAGGAAGAGGGAGAGAGAAGGGTGGGAGCACAGCGGATGATGGCAGGTTGGTGATGTTAGTTCCAGTAGCGGAAGAGTTGGCCAGTGCCGGCTGCTGCTTGTTAAGCCCTTCCATGACATAGGAGAATGCTCCAAACATAAGGCAGTTCTGAAGCAAAAGCTGTGGTGCACCTGGGGAAAAATGAAGAGGAAAAAACTCTTTCTCAAGGAAAATGAATAGCAATCATATTGATCACAAACAAATACACATTTTGCAGGGGGGGGTTTACCATGAGAGAAATTTTGAAATAGGTAGAACTTAGAGCCATGTTTAACTGATTAATAAATGAAATAGGATTTACATGTACTCAAAATATCCTCATTCACTAGGTTAATCTTTTTCTTTTGGGATGACATTCACTGGGCTAATCTAAGAGACCAAATATGTGAACCTTCATATCCATCAATTTTATCATAACTTTGGTTATTTTTTTTGGTACGTGTATACTTTAATCATATGATATTTTCATAATTGTTTAATGTACCTGGAAAACTTAAAGCAACACCAGTACAGCATCCTGCTACGCCTGCATTAACAGCTGCAAGCATAGTTGCAAATCTTTTAATTTGGAACTGTTCATTCAAGTTTCAAAAGCACTAAAAAAAGTGTCAGATAAGAAAGGCATCAGACCATCATCTTTTCCTCGCATTCTCTTCATCAGGCAGCTAACCAAACTGTGAACCCCAGAGAAAACTGCAAATGTCTAAATAACAAAAGGGAACAAGAATAAATTAATATTGAATGCTTATGCCACCATATAAAAGCTGCAAACTTAAATTTTGAAGACAATAATCATAGTATCTGATTAACCAAAAAATATATATAGAATTTGATTACCTTGGCCGAAGATCCAGCTTCCCCAAAAGACCCTTTAAAACCTTTCTTATTAAACAGACCTTTACCTGAAAAGTAGGGCAATAAGCGACCTTTCAGCATCAACTCCATATAAAATGACTACCAAAAGAAACTGAACATACATCCCTTTTTTAATTGAACACAACGCTGCACAAGTAAACAGAAAACATTTTGTCTAACCATTCATGTCCAAATCATGTAAAAACGAAATTAGACAAAATATATATAATGTTAACGCCAAAGAAAGTTAACCTTGAGAAGAAAACCACATACCTTATTTGAGCAACATATATCAGGAAGAGAGATTTAGTTCATAAGAAATTAACAATGTTGGTATATCACAGTTTTTTTTGGTGATTTGGTACATCATAGTTAAAAGAAAAAATGGGACAACAGTGGTACATCAGCCTCCTACATTTGCTAATTCTCACGTAAGAACATGATTCCATAATAATTAAGAGAAAGAACTATGAGTCCCATCAAGTCTTCTATAATAACCCTTTATGTTCTATGAAACAAAAGAAAAAGTGGTTAATGATGTAAAATCCATGGAAGAGACTTTTTTGGTAGGTAACTATGAGGAAACAATCACCTTTGCTGATGATACATAATAAAACAGGAGATATGGCATACTAGTCAAGAGAAGCCACACCAAGTAGTCTCTACTAACTCCATTGAAATCAATAAAAGAAAAAACTAAAAATAGCATTGATACTGTTTGGCCGACAAGAATAAAGGTTTGTCATCCTTATTTTCCTAAAACCATATGAATTGCCATTATGAAGAATTTCACCCTCCCTCCTCATTTTGGTAATGGGGCGAATAATCAGCTTTTAGTTATTTTTTTCAGAAAAATGTTGTTTAGAACTCAGATTATAAAAAATAAAAAGGGAAAGTATAAGCCTGTTATGAAACCAACACAAGTGAACGTCTTCAGTCTAGCTCTTTTCAATATTTCTACTTTATATGCATGAATGTCCAAAGATATAAGAGGTTCATTCTTAGAAAAGATGTGAGAAATGACAGTAAACGCTTCCACCTTTTCATCAAAATTGTGTGAATGCAAACAGCTTAAAATAGATAAATGTAACAACTAACAAGTAATGTTCATTCACCATGAGTAAGAAAGATACATTTTTGTCAATCGATTCATTCTTTATTGAAGCCTTTTCTATGTGCTTGAATTAAAAGTTCCATGAAAAGAACTTTCCTTTCCTTTCCTGAAAGACATGCTAACCAAATGACTCTAAGGTTCAATTTGTTTTGATGAAACCAAATTTATAAGGAAAATGAATTCTTGGAAAATGATTAATTTTCATGTGTTTGATAAATGACTATTATGAAGGAAAGTGGTCTTGGAAATGTAAATGAAGAAATTTTGTGAGAGGAAAATGATTTCTCATTTGAAAAAGTAAAAATTCATTTTTCAAAAGCTTAACTTACTTTTTTGGTCAACGTGAGAATATTTTCCGGTTGACCAACCTTTTTTGTGTTACCAAATAGCGGAAAATGAGGAGATTGTTTACCTAGAAAACACTTTCATTAAATCAAATGGATCCTAATTCCTAAGTGTCATTTTCTTAGAAGAAAAATATGACAATAGGTTTGCATTAGACATCCAAGTGTATTATGTCAAAACAATGCACAAGTGTGTGAAATTGTAAAACAACCAAAATCTGGTATCACAAAAAGGAATATGGTAACCACAACAAGTGACTATGTTTTTTTCAAAAAAAACAAGAGACTATGTCGTCTAGATTGGTGATATACAGTATTAACAATGTAAAATCCCCCTCCACCCCCCAACTTCGTCTCTTTGGAGAGAAACAGCTCGAAGAACATCTGGCAGAAGAACCCACTAGAGCTAAGTTACATTTCTCATAGGGGTAACATTTCTCTATTCCTCAGGTTAACTTATAGAAGGTACATAATCATTCTTTTGTCCTTAAAAAAACAATGTGGATAGTCAAATAGACAGGTCATATGCATACATACTAAATTTATCAAGACATTCTCATATGCACTTAAGTCAAAATTGTCTAGTGCCTCAATAAATTTAGTAGTCCCTTTCATACAAGCTCTGAGGGAAAAAGTATGGTTCAACCATTAAGGTCCAAACTAATTGAAAATTTTCCTTTGTAAGAGCCGCTCAGAATCTGTTTTAGATATAAACTACACTGAAAAGACATAAAATGTAGTTTTCACAGCACAACACTAGTTTACAGAAAGATGGATAAAGTGTTAACCAGTTTCTGTTTGAAATTTACAAAGGAAGTTTGACACATCAAAGAAATGGAAGCCCCCTTAATAAAATTTCAAAGTAGATGCTCTCATGAGTTAAAAATAATAACATCATATCTCTCAGTAATCACACATCCGCAAAGTAACCTTAATTGTAGTAAGCATCATGTCCCGAGAAAACAATTCTTCTATTAAAAGGTACCTTCTTATCTTTTTCAAAAAAAAAGGTACCTTCTTAACATGTTCACTTCACAAAGGATAGCATTGTGCTTCATGTGAACCTAGAGTGACAACTAAATAGACATCTTCAACAGGTAACACCAAGAGGTTCATTATAAAAGAATTAAAAGTTGGCATTGAGACATTGACATTGTTATGGTATTAATCAAAGGCATCAGACAGATATAGATATTATCACAAACTACCCCACTATTGAACAACCAAGCAGAATTTATTCTTACTACATTCTCTTCAGAGTCATGATACAAACAATGCCTTCAAAATTACAGGACATTTCTGGCTCCAAGCTATCAACTTCATGATAAAAAAAAGTAGATGGACACACAAAAAATGATATGATAGAATAATAAAAGAAAAAACCCTCAAAATAAAACATCACAAAAGAAAGTCTTAGCAAAATCTACATCCTTATCCAAAAATTCAAAGTCACAGTGGATCACAGAGGCAACCATCTAGAAAAATTTATCGTTGGAAACAAGACTAGAACACATTCACAAAATAAAGGTATTGGATAAAGGGGTGTCTAGGGAAAGCAAAAGCTCACCAAAGCCAAAGATGGAACCCATAAAGGCCCCTGCCATTGAGTCACCAGCGAACCTAAGGAAACAAACAGCAGGGGCCACCGGAGTTGCAGCAGGATTAGGATTCTGGCATGATTCTTCTGCATCAGCTCCAGTAGATGCTTCCGTCGAAGCCACCGGAGGCGGCGGCATCGGCGTTGTCATGTCAGCCAGCTTGTGTTTTGGTTGCGTAATATAGTGGTGAAATTGTATTGGCACTACAACAAAATTTGGGAATTGTAATGTTTCTTAGATGTACCAATAGTGGGTTAAATGAACAAAAGATGTTTAATAAATGTACGAAAAGATTAGCGTTAGTTATATTTAGATGTCATAAAAGATTTATTGCATTTTGCATCATGCACAAC
This sequence comes from Pontederia paniculata, assembly GCA_001647135.1. Classification (NCBI taxonomy): domain Eukaryota; kingdom Viridiplantae; phylum Streptophyta; class Magnoliopsida; order Commelinales; family Pontederiaceae; genus Pontederia; species Pontederia paniculata. Next base: position 17,441 of record LTAE01000648.1, read on the forward strand.
AAGTTCTGAGCTGTAAGGTGCAAACAAAACATTTTTTAATGAAGTTTTGCCACAAGCAGAGAAATACCTAAAGCAGAACTTGGAAGGCCTTGTAAAATCTAGAACAAGAACCTGCAACACAACCGAAAGTTCACACTATTTTATTTGGAGAGATAAATGACATGCATATTGCATTTAGTTACATCAAAATAGTTGCAAATAAATGCTAAGTAAATAATTGTAAAACAGGAATAGAATCATTAAGCAAACATTATGCACAGTAAAATAGTATGTAACTGACATTAACAATTAAGCTACACCATAAACAATTATGCATTCTCACAAGCATTTCGTCAAACAAATTCCATCCTTCTTGACAACAAATGCAAAGTGTACTACAAAACAATGCATGCTTGAGAAAATTCATATGAGCCTAAAATAACAAACGAGAGAATACAAGATAAAACACTAGGGTTTTCTATTGGACAGAAGTCAAACATATCAACCTACATGAAAGAGGCTAAAAAAACTGAGCAAATAATCGTAAAATGCAGCATACACCATTGCAATAAGTTTGGTGCGCAGAAAAATGATAGTGTTATTAAGAATTAAGCTGTACTGTTAACAACTAGTGTAGACTTCACAATCATTTCATCAAACAGGTGTCATCCACTTTCACGAGTAATGGTTATTTAGCTACAGAACAAAGCATGGCCGAGAATTTTATGTTGCGTGTGAGCCTAAATTAATAAAAGAAAGGATTCAAGATCAAACACTAGGAATTTGTTGCATATAATTCTTAAATAGCAAAACTTACAAGAAAGAAACTGCAAATGATGTTGAGCACAATACTGTAAAACGCAGAACACCATTGCAATAAGAAATTAAACTGAGAAACACTTGTCCAGGGCAAGTTAACAGTGAAATTGAGCTTCAGAAAAAGAATGACCACTTCTGGAAAAACAATTAAATGCAATTGGATGAAGGTATGCATATATGTATTGTGTACACAAGACGAAGGTTAATTAATCCAGATATATATGCCTTCTACAGAAAATTTCAGCCATTAATGGAAAGAAAAAAATAATTTGAAAATGGGAAAGAATTGAAAGGAAAACCAAGGTTATGTGATGGAGCGGCGTTCAGGGTCGGACGGCGTCGAGGGTCGGGTCGGACGGCGTCGAGGGTCGGGTCGTAGGGCGGCGTCGAGGTCCGGCGGTCACCCGGCGGCTGTCGAGAGTTTTGGCTGAGAGAGAGAGAGGAGGACGACTGCGACGGCGGCCGGGGATTTGGTCTGCGTCCGAGAGGTTACGTACTACGTACGAGAGGGAGGAAGCGGCGGAGTGGTTTTAATAATTTTCTAGGGTTGACCATTGGGCCAGGCCCATGGATTGGATGGACATCCACACCTTCCAAATAAAAAGAACAAACCCCCTATTTCTTCTTTTAAAAATCCTTTTCAGATCTGATATATATATATATATATATATATATATAGTTTTACTGGTTTGATTGATGTAATTTGATTATTTATTAATTAATGTGGGAAATCGTGTGAAGCCATTTATTTATAGTGTTATAACCCAACATATAAATGTCATCGTCGATGATGATTTTTTTATACTATTATACTATTTTGAAGCACCGTCAAATCTTCATATAAATTAACGGAAGACACGGAGAAGAAGAAGAGGAGTTTTCACACATTCAACAAAAATAATAATTATCATTCAAATTTATTATGTTTGGAAAGACTAGTGGTGCATATATCTTATCATAATTTTTTAATATATTTACTTGTGATTAACCCCATTTAAAAGAAGAGTGTAGCTGTTAATGATGTATTTATCAGTATTAGCTTGCATATCCCAATTGGAAGCTCGCATATAGACACAATTAGAAGTTCTATCAAATATTAGTAAAAGGCCGTGTGAAAGAAAGATAAAAAAATGAGAAGTAAAAGAATGTTAAATTATTAATTTTGTTTGATTGCGGAGAGAAATATAGAAGAATATTATTTTTTTATTTTTATTTCTTTTAAAAATGTATTTTTCTTCTAATCCGAGATGTGAAAGAGAAAAAAATAATTTGAATTTTTTTTATTTTAATTTTATATGATTAAATCTATAAATATATTAAAATATATTCATTCAATAAAATTATTATTTTATTTTCTTTCGTTTAACTATGTCATCCAAAATAACTCTTTTACATTATTCTTTTTTCATTATATTTTTTTAGTTTTTTCCTAAAATAGACAGATTGATTCAAACAAATTGTTAAAAAAGTAGAGGTGGCACCTGATCGCCACGAATCGATCAACAGTTTTAAAAAAGAAAAAAAAATCCTTCCAAGAGTAAGCCGCATTAAATTAAAGCGATGCACCTAAAGAAGTCATATTTTTGTGGGAAAAAAAGGAGTAAAGCATGAAGTCAAATAAAAAGAAGGTGTATGCTGGAAAAAATCGATAAATGAAACAAAAAATAAAAAAAAAATAAAAAACGAAATGTCAGAATATAAAATAAGAGGCCAAAATAAAAAGGAAATAACAAAAATAAACAAATAGGAAAATGTCAATATAGAGAATAAAAGGGGAGACGGCAAAAAGAAAATGGAAAGAAGTAAAAAAAATAAAGATGGGATTAATAAAAGAGAATTTGCAAGGAAATAGAAAAAGAAAAAAATAGGAAAATGATTGTAAAGGGAAAAAACTAAAACTAAAGCAAAGTTATTTGAATTTAACAATTTAGCCGGAATTTTGGTGTATTGAATAAAAAAATAATTCTGAATATTAGAATTTTAATTACATCATTTTTTATTAATAGTGATATTTAATAGGTTAATGTTAGATTTTTTGTATTTTCTTATAAAATATTAGATGTTATATTTAAAAATATTATAAATAATACTGTTAAAAGAACTAGTTACACATGAGAAGCAACTTTGACCCAATTGACATGCCCATCCAACCTTTGGTTCAGTTCTAAAAATCTTAAAAATAGTATATGAGGTTTGTTTTAATTAAATCGTTGTTTTGATAAATATAATTAATAGTAATATTTGATAAATATAGTTAATAATAACTATAAGTGATTAATACACGCTTGGAAAACCAGTGTATTATTAATATTTAGAAATATTGTATTACTAGCTACCTATTTGTGTGACATAATTATCCACCATTTCATTTTTTATCATTGTGTTGATAATTTATAGATTATTTGGTTTGGGAAAAAATATTTCCATTGATCAATTGTTGATACAATAAATTTAAATGTATTATTATATTTTTTTTATATAAAAAATGGTTAAAATATTTCTTACTTTTTTTTAAAAAATGTATATAATAATTTAAATTATTTAGAATATCTTCTCTCTCATATTTGAGATATATTTTCAAAGACTTTCCTTTAAGTTAATAGTTAAACTTTCAAACTTTAGCTGATAGCCATTACTTATAATTTGTAATTGAATCACTATTAACTATTCAAACATAATCAATGATTTTTCGTTATCAAAACATTGCCTCGGTGCTTGATTCTCAAGATTAAACTAAATAATAATTATAATAATATGATGTAAATCTTGTTATTTATATATAATTTAAATTACTAGTAATTATAATTTAAAATTAAATAATAATGATTTGTTAGGATCCTTCAGCATAACTACAAAGTTTTAAATCCAAAATTGTTCTTGTAACTGATTGAAAATTCAGGAATCCAAATTAAATTCCCCAAATTATTATTTCATATTATCTCTCTTCTCCCATAATCTTCTCCTTTAGCCGGTCTTAATTTCTCCTCTTTCCTATTTTCTTTCATCCGAATGAATTAACTCTTCTCTCCTACAACTAGCGCCCCTTTTTCTCCCTCAATCAAGGAGAAGTTGTAGATCGGGCAAAGGACGGAGGAGTGGCATCTAGAAGAAGGATCATCGTAGAAGGGCAGATGAATATATTGATAACGAATGAGATTTTTTAGCATATTGGCTTTAAGGTATGTACCTTGGCGGATCTCTTGTAGATATAAATTTTTAATAGATGAGCATGTCTTAGGAATTTCACTTGTTCATATCCTTGAGTGTCTGATCATGTATCACGCTCTAGTTCTCCAGTTTACATACTAGATTTCTTTTGATATATTGAGTGATCGTTTGAGTGTTCCTTTGATTCGTGTGGAATGTTCATACTAGATTTCCTTGATCTATCGAGCAATTGTATCGAATTTACTTGAATATATTAGAGGATTATATTAGATAAGAAGTTCATCTTTCATGTATTTAAGTCTGCAAATCAATAGTCTTGATGTAAAGTTGTATGTCCATATGATTAGATATGTAATCGACTTGATTTCGTGTCCAAAAAATAGGATTTCCAGGCATACGTGAAATTGTAGTATCGTCATGGCCCATGACGCAAATGTCTCGACTGTGACAAAGATTTCATCGAGTAATCTGCACCCGATCATTGTCGCGAACTCAAGTCATAGGTTATTACAAGCAGATCATGAGATAAAACATGTTCGATCACGATCATGACACCCCCTGTCATGGCCCATCGAAGGGGAATGTGTCCGGCCACAATCATGACGCCCACATCCCGACCTATGACCAACACAACCGGGAAGATCGTGTTCGATCACGGTCATGACACTCATGTCACAGTCATGACCAACATATGTGAAAAAGGTCGTTCGATCATGGTCGTGACACTCATGTCACGGCTGGTGTCCGGCAAGTGTGAGACTATCACGTTTGGCCACAACTATGATGCCCATGTCATGGTTTATGATGAACAGATGAAGAGATGAACACTTACGGTCACGGTCGTGACACCAAAGTCATGACCTGTGACCATCGAACGTTGAATTGATAGTGTTTAGTCACGGTCGTGACACACACATCACAACTCGTGAATTCTAAAGTCACGATTGTGAAATGTGCGTAACACCTCGTGACTTAGCTTTTTGTGGCCAAACACCCTTTTTCACATCTAGATGATCATGATATTTATATTATATACACTATTGTGATACAAAAATGACCTAATATTAAATATGCACATACGAGTAACAAAACTATTGATTATGGGCACCATTTGTACCAATACGGGAGTTATTGTTTGTTGATTATTTTATACCTTTAGAGGCCGATGGTTTAGCTTCAACGACACCACTTTTGTTCCTGTTGCATGGAGTGCTCTCCTCCTTGTAATAAAGAGGATACTCGAACATCCTCCCCACTTGGTAGACATATTTATCGCGGTCGGTACAACTGCTAATATTATCGTCTCATTATCATGATGGCTCGAAGTGAAAGTTAAAGCAAATATCAAGAGCTATGTACCATTAATATCATTATAGGCTTCATATTTTTTATCGTAATGAGCATAAAAACATTGTTAAAATGTTAATGAGATAAGTCTAACCTAAACACTTACATGTCACTTAAACATAGGATCTGATTGTAAAATGAGCAACATACCGACTTCGAAGAAGTAATAGAGGGAGTGCATCATATAGGATGATCTTATCACTCTTATAATCACTAGCAGATGTCCATTCTACCAAATTCAACCTATCATAACGTTGCTCCTCAAAGCCCTTATTATTTTAAAAGAAAAGCAGAACAATGTGGCATCGGAGTTTATTCCTTATTGTTTGATCTTACTAGATTGATTGTAAATGAAAGCAGCATTGGACTTTAGATTTAGTCCTTACCATTTGGTTTTACCAGATCGATTTCAAATGAATGTATTGTTGGCCTTGGAATTCATTTCCTTATTATTTGGCCTTATTATCTTAAATAATGTTATTTTATTGAATTGTCATTTGACCTTTGGAAGCTCATTCCTTATCGATTGATCTTATCATTTAAAATATGTTATTGAATTTGAATCATTTTTTTTATTTTCTATTGCTATTGGCATATCACCCTATGGATTGCATTATATGGACACACCTTATATGTATTCCATTGTGTTGATATTGAATTTTCATCCTAATGAATTTGATCAGTCTTATCATTATTTTATTTGTTTGGCCTTAGGAGTTTGTTCATTACCGTTTGGCCTTACCGAAACTATCACAAATGAAAGTGCCATTGACTTTCAAATTCGTCCCTTATTGTTTGGCCTTATCGTATCATGTATCGTTGTCCCTTGGAATTTATTCCTTATCGGTTGGTCTTACTGAATAAATAATCAAATTGCCCCTTAACCATTTATTGAAACTAATATTGTCTCAAACTAGATCAACCCCAAAGTAATGCTATTTATTTATATCCTTTTGAAACCCCAATTTATTAAAATTACTGATTCATTTATACCATCATTATTATATGTATTAGTATCGAGTTAATGATCATCATTTTATCATTATGTTTATTCTATTGAATGTTATATTTACTTATGCCTTACACATTGGACATAAAAAACTTATGAAATATTGTTTTCTCTGTATATGATCCTACAGGTGATTAGTACTGCAGTAGATGGATGTGAAAGTTTTAAAAGAAGAAAGACTATGAAGGTAAAATAGAGAAGGAGAATGAATTCTTAGAGTTCTTTCATTCACGAAACAAAAGAAATTTAAAATACTTTGTGCTAATAAAGGGAAATCTAATTAATTGCTAGCAAAGAAAAACTCTACAAATGTAAATTCAAAACTAGCATTTGATTTATTCCATTATTTGTTGAGCTTCTTGTTGATAATAAACTTGCCAAATCAAGATTATTTCCAACATAACTTACCAAATCAAAACATACTCCCCCTATTCCTGAGTTAGCTCAAGATCAAGAATGTCCAGTAAATGGTGCATGGTTGCCAGCTTCATTCTGGGCAACGCCTTTGTCAATGCATCACCTTGCTGCTCCTCTATGCAGATGAAATCAACGACAATTTTTTTCTTTTTACACACATTCTCGAATAAAATGAAACTTCATGTCCATGTGTTTGTTGCGACCATGGAATACAAGATTCTTCATCAATGCAATGGTGGATTTATTGTCAACAAAGTTAAAGAGGAATTTGCCAACCCGATTAGTCCTCAATTTGGTCATCGGTTGGAGGGGAAACTACTATGGTCCTTCGAGTAGTTGGTGTCTTCTAGGGACCTCTTCCTGGGGTTGCACACCTTCAACCCCCCTCGCCCTTGACATTCTGTTGCGCTCCTCCTTTTGGAGCCAGATTGGATCGGCTTCGTTGTCCGCGTACCGTGAGCCACCGCCTTGCTGCCTTCCTGACGTGCACGATGTCTACGCATCCCCGTAGTCCCCATCATCCACTAATTGATCGTAGACAACACTATTGATTATCTCAGCCACATTAGATAGGCCCTCCTGACCAGTCTCGTGTCGATGGGTTTGACAAAGTCCAACCATCGAGCCCCGCGATGCAGTAACGTCAGTCTAAATGTAACACTGTGTTAGTCATTCGACAAGGTCACTACCTCCGACCTGCAACACAATGTCAATCCTTCTGCAGCATCCCCATCGTCCACTAATTGATCGTAGACAACACTATCGATTATCTCGGCCACCATTAAATAGGCCCTCTTGACTAGTCTTGTGCCGATGGGTTTAACAAAGTCCAACCACCGAGCCCCGCGATGCAGTAACGTCAGTCTAAACGTAACACTATGTCGGTCATTCGACAAGGTCACTATCTCCAACCTGCAACACAGTGTCAATCCTTCTGCAACACCGTCAATCCTTCGACACGGTCTCCACCTTAGACCTTGAATGCGCTCCGTTCCTGTTAGAGCCTACTGACACAAAGAACTTTCCGCATCTAGAGCATCCTGCTCCTAGTGCTTCTTTGTGATCTCAACGTTCTGTAAGATACACTGGTGCTCTTTCTTTTTTTGTGCCTCTGCTCGAGAGGGATTCCCTTCTCCCCCTAGCATTGCCGTAGGAGCTTGCCGTTGTTCTTGCAGCTCATTTGCCACATCCGTTGTCGCTACACTACTCTGCTTCTTCTTCCCACGTGGGACCTTCTCAACGGTCGCCTTCTTCTCCCTCTCCTCAGCAGTCGACACCTTCTCCATCGGCTTCTTCTCTGCGCGCAGCCACCGCCTCCTCTTCCGCCTCTTCTGCTGATTACTCTTGCGTTACCCTAATCGTCAATTGTCGTGACCAAGTGACACCGCTCGGGGATGCAAGCAATAGGAGAAGACAATGTGTTATCTTCCGCCTTCCTCATGTCGCTTGCGTGCCACAATTCCAGACATAACTAGCAGAACTCATGTTTGTAGGACGTCGAGATGCCATGTCGGAGATGGTGTACCGCCGCCCCACCTAGTCGGAGATCCTCCCAACAGTCAGCGATCCGACAACGCGTATATGTTCATGATCCTGAAAAGCACCTCCACATGTCTTCCTCTACACCCCATCGAGATGTTCCTTTTCCATCACAACTCCACTTCCTTCTTTTTCCTCCTTCTCCACTGCGGTCGTCGTCGCATCCTATGATCAACTGCTTCTACCACTTCTTCCTGCCGCCCTGTCAAGTTCGAGGACCTCGTTCCCCCAGGCACGCCTGCAGCTCAACGACACAGGGAACAACTCACAGACATGCCTTTCACAGGCCGAGGGATGGCAACGTCGGCATAGGGACCCAAACTTGGCGCTTTGATACCAAATGAAAATTTTAAAAGAAGAAAACACTATGAAGGTAAAAATAAAGGAGGAGAAGGAATTCTCAGAGTTCTTTCATTCATGAAGTAAAAGAAGTTTTAAGTATATAACTTTGTGCTAATATAGGAAACTCTAATTAATTGTTAACAAAGGAAATCTCTATAAATTTAAATTCAAAACTAGCGTTTGATTTATTCCATTATTTGTTGAGTTCCTTTTTTAGAATAGACTTGCCAAATCAGGTTAATTTCCATATAACTTGTCAAATTAGGATTGTTTCCAATAGGTTGTGTTGGTGGTGTTGACGACAACAAATTGCTCGTGATGATGCTAATGCTATGCACATGTCAGGGTTTTAGGTCCTGTTTGGCATGTTGACCAAGTCAATATGCTATTTAAAGTGTTTAGCAAGCATAATTAATGATAACGATAAGCGATTGAAACTCAACGTTTTAAGACATCTATGATTGTGACAAGCATATTAAAATTTATTTGCAGATGTACCCTAAAAAAATTTCAATATTAATTACTATTTATATGATACACTTATTATTTTTATACTACATGATCACTTTATTATTTTATTAACTTATAAATTATTTAGTCAACTATCTATTTTATTATTATTTATTAATATTAAAATAGTTAAAATAAAAAGGGATTAAGAAATATGTGGAGTAGATTCTGCTCCACATGTATGGAGCACCATCAGATTTATAATGGAGGGCTTAGATCATTACTTAAATGAAGAACCCCATGTCTTGATCTGAGCCCTTCATCATAAATCTAATGGTGCTCCATATATGTTGAGCAAAATTTGCTCCACATATTCCTTATTCCCAAATAAAAATATGTTATTAAATTTATGACACATATATTAATGCAATTTATTAAATAATTATTTGTACCCTTTTTAGTCATTTTATATTTATTGATTGGTTCAAACACTGCATTTGTCAACACTTTTATTAAATTTAATAATTAACTCGTTACCACTAATCGCTAATCATTAATCTCTAGTTGTTAATCACTATTTGTTTTTAATTGCTAGTACATGCCAAACAAAGCCTCAATGTCATTTTATTTCGCTTTAAAAGTTGTAAAAATCTTTGGAGCCAAGTAGTGTCCATCTGATGCACTAGATGTATGACACTTGTTAAAACTTCCATTTTTTTTTACTTGGATAGTTTTCTTTCATTCAATCAAGTCTTTCGCTTATTGTCTAATTTTTATTGGTTGATCAATTTAGTCAAGTATTTGGTCAACATATTGTATTGTCGTAGCATCTCCAAGTCAATATTCTGTCACGTGGTGAGGTGTGAGTTTGATGTCATTACAATAGTGCATTAGAGCTTAAAGTTAGGATTCTTTTGATATCCTATAACGTATAGTGATCCTGTAGAATCTAAAGTTATGTGCAAAAGCATCACAAACAATCACAACGTCATCCACAACAATATACGTAAGACTTTCATCTATTATCAAAATTTTAGTATGTTATTTGTAACTGATTCCTTTTGTGCATGGAATACGATATACTTCATAAACATGCAAAGAGTTAGCGTGGACGATACCAAGATGCCCAAGATAGTGCGACCAATGTGGCTCAAGGATTGACATCAGAACTTGTTGTCTACAATAATGCTATGAATTTGGGAATGATAATATTTGAGGTTTACTTTTAAAGTTTAGAGTTATTCCATTTCGACATGGATGGAGTTATGACTAAGTTATGATTATGTTTTCATGTTATTCCAAGAAACATTATAACTCATATTTTAAGGCGGTTATCCAAAAGTAATATAAATCAAGATTATTTTGAGGAGTAAAGGATTATGAAAAAAAAAGGATGTGATAAAAAATATTGATATTACAATTTCGAAAGATAAAAAAAATTATTGAATTGAAATGATACAATTATAGAATTTTAAAATGATGTGACAATCATAAATTTTGAGGATTCCATATATAGAGTTTAGAAGAATAAATTCCTAAGTAATATTAAAATTATTTAGATTGAATGCATATATAGATGGAATTAGGAATGACAAATGGAATGAGTAGTAATAAGGGTGAATTTTGAAAAGATGTCGGGTACAAAAAAATGATTGTATATCAAGTTGAATTTTGATAAAAGTTTTTAATGTTGTAGTTCTTGATTGCTACTATAAGAAATAATAATTGAGAAGTATGATTTTAAAATTTTGGATAGATTAAATAGATGTACATAGATTTTAAAATATTTATATATGCAAAGTTGGAAGAAGTATAATATTAAAAGAGTTGGAATTTCTAAATTTAATTTTTGAGAAAATAATGAGAAATTTTAAATAAATGATGAACAGATTGATCAAGTGACGAAAATCGAGATTTTGAAATAGCCCCAAAGGACTTAATGGTTGATTTGATCAAGAAAGATTTTAGAAAATAATGATGATCGAGCAAGTAATGAATTTTTCATGAATGATGCATAAATTGAGATTTCAAGGATGTACTCAAGTGACTTAACATGTGATGAGATAAAGAAAGAATGTATTGTTTCAGTTCACAAAATGTTAAGATCGACATTAGTATTATAAAAAGGTAGTCAAGTGTGAACTACAACATGATCTTCAATCAGTGGAGGAGTCATGTGCTTGCCGGTGCCTGTATGTGCAGATAGTGGCAGAACATATAAGTTATTCATCGTACACCTTGAGACGCCATCAATTTCGAGCTCACTTGGTTAGACATGTTGTCTGTACATTGAGACGTCCCAAGTGTGCACTTTCTCTTTTTTTTTTCTCATGTTGGAACAATTTTGACATCTTATTTTATCTTTCTTTTTTACTTATTAATTAAATCATTCTAAAACTCAACTAATATTTAACCTAATTGAATTTATTAATTTCTTAATTTCCACTATTCATCAAGCTAGCTATTTAAATTTATTTAGCCCATGTTTTACTTCTTTAATTTTTTTTACCGTCTAAAATTTTTAGTTTGTTCGTTAAGAAAAAAAATCTTAACTCCTTAGGTACATCTATATTTTTTTTATTTTTCTTGTGTTTAACTTATATATTTTCTCCTCCTATCTCCGAGGCTCTTCTTAAATCAAGACAAAGACCAAGGTGGAGGTCAATAAAAGAAAAGAAATAGTAGTCAATCAAAGGTCCAACCGATTACCACGTCTCTACTGTAAATATGCAGTTACAAACAATCCTGCCCAAGTAATAAGTGTTGGAAAGGTCTCTATTCTAGAGAGCCCTTCCCGCGGATCTTTTTCTCTCTTTTCCGATCGCCCATGGCCCAACGACCTATAACACTAGTCACATGCAAGCCAATCCCGTTTACCGACTCAATCTATCTCTCAATAGATTCACTTGCCACAACGACCAGACATCCGCCCCTACTCCCGCGCACTGATTTAAGTCTCTATCTACGATCAAATCCTTTTTGAACCCTGTCAAACCAATGATTCTCTTCTCAAAGTGTTAGAGACCCCCATATAGAAAGAGTCTAGATAGAACGAATCCTTCTTACCTAAAGTCCCACTTGCTGACCTGCTTCCCTAAGAGAGCCAACAAAGAAGAACCCTTCTATTATTTTTTTTTGTCATAACCATGACATTATTCAGTAGGTAAAATTTTAGATAGATACATCTTTTTATAAGTATTAGTTCAAACTTTATTTTTAAAAAAGAATTATTTATTTGGACAAATTTTTACTTTATCTTTAAATTTATCTTAATTTTAGTATTTTATAAAAAATATAAATTCAAAATTTAAAATTTATAACCTTAATGGAAATTCATAATTCATAAATATCATTAACTAAGATAATTTTATAAGATGTGAACCCATTGTCAATGATCTCTAACTGCGCTGCTGTCCTCAATAATGAAGGAAAGATCAATAGTCTCACCTCAGAAAGTATTTGTGACAGTTATGTTAACATTTTTTTTCAATAGACTATGTTAAGGTGCTATCATTAATAGCTAATGTGATCGAAAAAAGAATCTTTAAGAATGAATGAATGAGAAGAACATGACTGAACATGATTTAATTGATCTTATTGATGAGATCTATACATATCATATTGAGATATTTTCTTGTATAATAATTATGAATCATTGTATAGATGATCAAAGACAATATTGTCTAAAATATAAGATAATAAAAAATACACATATACAAATGAGAATGCGCATGTCCTTTGATTAAAATGATTACCAATTATTCATGATTAAAGTTACATAATGAAACATGAGTTGAATAACTTTTTCCTTATCTAGACATGATGTATGAACAATTAGATCAAGAAATTTAACTTTTGTAAGGTTAAGGAACACCCAAACTTAAAGTGTAAAAAAAATTATGATCAGATAAGTAAATCGTTGTCATGTTGAGCTAAGATCTTGTACAATTCTGAAAATAAAATTCTTATTCATATATGAAAAATTATTGATTCCTAAGATTAACTTTTACCATGAATGAAAATTATACATGATTAGTAAAAATGATTAGTGAAAATGAATGATCCACCACCACATTATCCTCAATAATTTTAAATAATAAAGGATATATGTTTTTGCACTTTTTTAATTCATTTTTTGAGACAATTAAAAAAAAATGGATGTTTTAATGATGATTTCCTTATTTAATTTAAGAAAAAATAATAGAGTCACTATTTTGAAAAAAAATAAAATAACTAAATATCATTTCTTTCGAATTTCCATATTAACGATATGAATAATTCCTTTTATTTATATCGAATTTTTTTATCTGGTTTTGGTTTTTTTGAAAGACGAATAAAAAAAACAGACTTATTTTTCCTCCCTCTTTCATTCTCACCCGTGCCCCTCGTTCCCTAACAATTTATTTTTTGTCAATGAATAAATATAAAGAAAATAAAATAAAATTGACTTGGCGATTGATATTTGATAGGACCAATTTCGTCTTTCTATGAAAAAATGGACGTTTAGAAAATTGATAGGGTTAATTTCGTCTTTCTATGAAAAAATAAAGTAACAATAGCAAAATGAGTGTGGGCGCGTCTCCTCCCCTACCCTACCAAGTACCAACAAGAGGAAATAAGAAGGAAGCCGCCGCCTCGCTGGTCCTCGCCGTCCGCCCACGCCGGAGCCATCGGAGGACATCACCTCGAAGAGAGTGGAGAGCATAACGCAGGGACGTAGGTTAGGAGAGAAGAGGAAGATCGTGGACGGAGCACGGCGCTCGCTCTCGCCGGAAGGAGGTCCGCTTACGGAGTCCGATTTGCCGTCGCCGTTCACCGATTTTGTCTTCTGGTAAGTTTGAATAGGTTTTAACCTTCAATTAGATGGTTGAGCATTTTCCGGTCGCCTTCTTGTTCTTCGTCGGAGTTCCGATTCTCCTGGTTCCTGCTCTGATTCTGTCATCGGGTGGGTCTCCTCCCTAGGTTGAGTTTCTTGTGTTCAATCCGATTGAGTTTTGGAACTGAGAGGAATAATCTACATTGATGGAATCTAATAGAAGATAGAAACACCAGATTGGCCAATAGGTCCTACAGTTCCGACCCTACACTTAGAGAAGGGATATTGCAGTTCAACGAAAGGAACAAGCCAATTAAATTTTTTCTAACTTGGTATGGATTTGGACTGATACTTTTAACTTGCTTGAAGTTTTAATACACAACTCAGTATTATAACAAGCATCAGATCATCTGATAAATTATTTAGGAACTTGATTAAGTGGTAATTGGTAATTATATTAGGAAACTTGCATATGCCGATTTAAGAAAAAAAATTAAAGCTATGAAGTAATATGGTGCAGATGTCTGTTAACTAATGAATTATGGGGTTAACAAGAGATCAGAAAACGAACGATGGGAGTGTCATGACTCAATTATTTTTTGTAAAGTATTAGGAAATGGATGCATATGATATGATCGGTGGCTAGTCATATTATTTTATTAGTGTGATTAGAAAGTATGTGTGTCAGAGTACATAGCATGGTAAGGTGGTTAATGTGTAAATCTGAGAAAAATCTAGTTATCCTTGTGTTGGTTATTAGTAGTCGTAGTCACCAGATGAGTTTTGATAATTTATTTTGTTAACTAGAGAAATCAATTTAGGATTATTAATTGATGAAATTAAGCTCAGTTGTTATTTTATGAACGAAAATAGGATACATGCTATTGATTTTGAAATAATTAATGAGGCGCATAGTAACAATAAAATAAAAAAAATATTGCATAAGTGGTATAATTTTTTTCTGAGAGTGGCGTAAGTTGTATAAATAAATATATTAATTATTAAATATGCTTAGTGAAACATTTTGAAAACTTAGTGATTGATTCCCATGTTGGTACTGGCCAACAGCTTGTAGACAACCAAGAGTAGAGATGTACATGTGTTGGATTTCAAATAGGAAACAACATATGGTAGTATGTAGGAGCATAATATGTTGGTAGTGTTTATTTCATATGCTAAAGAATATATTAAGTTAGGTGCGAGTGAGATTACTGGATGTTATTAAATTAATTGGTGGTTATTCTAGGGTGAGAGGTTGTACGTTGAGAATATGCTGGCTGATGCCGCAACCACATATAGTTATTAGACTTCTGCACAATTCACACATTGCAACACTATCCTTTCATAAATGACTCACATGTAACTGTTCTTACATTTTGAACTATGAATGAAAGTTGGGATGATTAACATCCGGTTAACCATCCTTTTTTCCTCTGAAAAAAAATTCGTGTTTATGTCCAATATGAACAACGGATATTATTTATTAATTACAGCTGTGACAAGTGACTGTAAATTTGTATGTGTGGGTATATATACACACACAATATTACAAAGGTATAATAATTAGGCGTGCAACAAAGTGTCATTAAACTATGAGTAAGTATAACGAGTAGTCAATGTCACCAGTATGTATTTAAACTTTAATAGTGTAGATAGCTATTTTAGTCAAGGTTTAATGTTGATTGACTTGTTATGCTGTACCCAAGGTTATCACGATCTTGATCTTTTCCGATCTTGTCGTATTTAACCCTACCAATCTTACGATCTAGTTCATAGGATCTTTATGATCCTCGTAAGTCTTTCAGAAAACCCCGTAATCCTCGATCTTGCATCTCTCTTACGACCCTGAGTAAGATCACGATCTTAACAACCTATCCTATACATATTCTTACTATAGAGAGTTACTGTAATGCCTGGAAATTAGTGTAGTAAAATTTAAAAAAATTAATGTTCTCATACTAGTATGCTATATAATCTCACAGTTCTATTTTAAAGTGTACTAGAACATTTTTATTCGAGCCTCACAATAAATTTGCTTTAAATAGGAATATGATAATCATTGTAACTTGGACAAATTGAGATAGAAATTATTTAGGAGTCTCATTTGCTGAGGCGAGTGGATTATCTTAAATGATATAGGTGATACACGTGACATGTTTTCATGTCCGCATTGATCTTGGCGTGCATGTTTAAGTGGCTTGTTGCTTGATGTGTTATCCTGGAGTTTAATTTGAATGTTACTTGAGTGGTCCTTATCATGAATTGATTGTTGCTGGAAACCTATAAATGCTTTAGTACGAACTTTAAAGCATTCATGTTTATCGTTTTATGGACCATTTTATATTGAAAACATGAAAGATGTTGAGTTCTTGGTTTTCAAATATTTAAGGGTATCAATTTTCTCACTGAGTTCATTGAATGCTCACTCATTAATTTTGCAGGAAACAAAGAAAGTCTTGTGTGCTTGTTTGCTTGCTAAATAAGGAGAACGTAATGGGCATAAGAATGAGACTGTGGAGAGGCACTTTTACCTTCAATGACCTTATGCATTTTTGTTGACTTTTTTATATGAGTTTTATTACTCAATTGACCAGTTATTTGTAGCATTTAATAGTGTGTGTGACTCTCTTGTGTGGAAGGATTGTTCAGCTTATGGCTCATGGGGAACTTGTGATGTTTGTGAGCTTGAGACTCACTATTTTTGGGCATGAGTTTCATTTCTATTTCCATTGATAGACTGGCAATAATTTTTATTTTTATAATCTGGCTGCAATGTTTATAAAAAATTGCTATCAGTTGTTGTATTGTATGCATGGATGCATTTGCGCATGGTCGCACTTTTTGGAATTTTTAAGACAACTCTGTTTCTGAATGGTTGAATTTCATTTTGAAGTGAGTTTGAAGTTGCATAAGTGTTTTTACAGTTTCACCTCCTTTGTGTCGATTAATAGTAAAGTCGGTCATCACACATTGTCGTTACCATAGTACCACTGTTGCTGCTGTTCCTTAGAGAACCACAAGGGGCTTGTATGAAAACTTCAAATGGGATTTCCCATTCCCAGGTCGGATTATGATTTCTGCGTGTTGAATTACTGTTAATTTTGCTCTTTTCTTGTTGAGTTTTCTTGTTGTTGAGGTGTCTGTGATATCTTCTTTCTTGTCTCTGCAGATTTCTAAACTAAGGGAATGCCAAGGTATTGATCCAGGATCTGCAGGTTAGTAAGCTTTTCATGCTTTCCTCCTCTTTTCATAGTTAAGCTTTGATTGTGTTCATCCATGATAAACTGACTTTTATTGTTAAATTTGAAGGTTGTATATGGATCTTGGGTATGCAGAATCTTTGGTCATCTATGATTGTCAAGCTTGTACTGGGCTTTCTTTGGTGCTTGCTGCATCTGGCAGTCAGTGCTGTGCATACTGGATCATGTTTGATTCAACTGTTACTTTCCTTCCTGATCTCAACTGGTGTGTTGAGCAAGTACAGGACATTGCAATTGGATAAACTGAGGCATCTAGCAGTTGTGTTTGATAGCGAAGAAGCAAAAAACACAATAAAAATTAAGCAACTTTTGATGTGGTTATCAGAGGCAAATGTGAATTATGTTATTCTTTATGACATGGATGGTAAGCATGAAGTTTTTATAATTATATGAAGGCATATGACTACTGAACCTTTGACCACATTGTGCATGTCATTGACATGCTAATTGCCAAGAAATTTGTATCTCTTTTACAGTATACAATTAACTTCAGGTTTGATGGTGTAGGGGTGCTGAAGAATACTATTGGAAGTGATCTCAAGAACTTAAAGAATCCCTTTGTAAGTGATCTTTCCTTGCCTTGTACTAGGCCAATGGGCCTACCTTTGTAACTGAAAGAAAAAACTTAAAGAATCTGAGTATACCAGAGTTTTTATTTTTGTTAAAGATATTTTTCTCTTGGGTACAAGAACCTCTACTCATTGCCCTAATTCGGATTTATTGATCACTCAATTTAGGTTGATGGAGTAAACAATACGTCCTCTCTTTATAACACAGAAACGATGATAATAGAGATACTTTCTTTTTCTGATGGCAAGGAAGGTGTTGCTAAAGCAGCGAACTTCCTATGTTCAAATTACTTGAAGGAGGATTGCAAAAGGATAGAGGCAAGCTTCACAGAATCTGATGTGGCATACTCTTTAAAAGCTGTAGGTGTGTAATCTTAATTTGTAGCAAATGTGCATTCATTTTGTACATGTATATCAAGCTTAATATAACACCCTCATATTATTTAGGTTATGGGGGACCGGAACCTGATCTTCTTCTAGTATATGGACCTGCTAGATGTCATTTAGGATTTCCTGCATGGAGATTACGATATTCAGAAATTATGTGAGTTTTATTTTCATTAATGCCATATTATTGGCCTTCCAGAATTCAAATATTGACCCTTTGTTGATTTTTCCTTTCATTTTGTTGGATTAGTTTCATCAACCATGTGCTCTAATTTTGACATGAGAACACACCATACTTTAATATTTTTGCAAAGATCCTTCAAGTAGAGTGAGCCCTCTGCCATTTGGAATGTTGTTCGAATATTGTAAATAGATCTTGCTATTTGACAAGATTACTTCTTTCCTATTTAATAAGATGCTCTTCTTTTAGGATGCAAGAGGTACTGATTTTTGCTTTTGTGACAGGCAAATCAGAATAGTTTGGACATTATATAAGGAAAATTTTGCAATGCATTGACATTTTCTGGTTGTTTTTTCGTCATTTTTATTGTTACTTACATCCATTATACTGAAAGATCTCTTCTCTTGTCTTCTCTTACTATTCACAGACATATGGGCCCTCTTAAACGTACGACATATGGTGCAGTTCTGAAAGCCTTATATGACTTTTCAAAGAAGAATCAAAGATATGGAAAGTAGTTATTCCAATACAAGGTAATGTGTTTTAAATATTTGCGAGTTCATTTGTGTGAAATTTGTTAGAATTATATCAAATGGTTGTTCCATGCCAACTTTTAAATGTTATCATATCACTGACCACTTCATATATTATCAATGTTTTGTACATAATGGTTCTCAATTAAAGTATAGAAAAGTGGAAGTTTACTTCGTATTTCTTCTCACTAGTCAATCAAAAGACCTGATCTTGCTTTTGTAGATTCTTTTAAATATTTGTGTTCTGTGGAAATGGACATCTAAAGACCTTTTGTTGTTTTTTACCCACCTTTTCTTTACATATTTCTAGAGCTGTCAAGTTGATAGTTGGAATCCTTGGGTTGTGCCAAACTCCTATATCATTTGTTCACTTTTGACACCCAAAAGGCATAGATGTTTTATTTTATTTGTGCAGATATTAACCTTCTCATACTGCCTAATGTAGCAATGATAAAATGTAATATAAAGACTGAAGCACTATGCTAGTCAAGAGGCACTGATTTTTTTTATGAAAATGATTCATGTTAAATATTTGCTAATCTCAAGGAGAAGACCATTTAAACTCCCTAATTGCAAAATTCATATTTGGAAATGTGCCTAACTTCTTATATCTATTCACCCTTTTTTTACCGAAAATTATTTCTTAGAAAAATGACTTTAGGAAAGTGACTGTGTTTGATGTGACTTGGGAAATATAAAATGAAGAGGGCCTTAGGAATATAGAAGAAATAGGATTAGGGAGAGGAAATTGAATTCTCATTTAGAAAAAAAAGAACTTCGTATTCCCAAGTTTTCATCTGTTTGTCATCCAATAGTAAATTGTTCCTGTTGACTAATATATTTGGAGTTGCCGAACAATGTAAAATGAAGAATTCATTTTCTGGAAAAGGCATTTTTATCGAAACTAACAGTTTTGGCTTAAATTGATTTACATGATAAGTAGCAAAATAAAAAAAATGGAAATTGACTTATCATGCTTAGAAGTTCACTTACATGGAGTCCTCAAAAGCATAGTTCGCCTTACATCAAAACAAACAGGCTTCTACTTCGATTGAATATCGAGTAGGTCAGAAAAATATTTGGATTTATTAACTTGATAAAGTTCAATTAACTTCGGAAAGACAATCTCTTATTTGATACATAATTGGTTGCACATAGGACACTGAATTAGATGCAACTATCATTCTACCCGATGTAACTAATTCCTAGATAGGGCAGATTGTTATTCTCCCGACCAAGAAAACATAGGAATTGTGTATTCAGAACATTGAAATTTGTGGCCCAAATGTGGGTCGTGTGTGAGGCAGAGAGATTGCAGTAACCTAATGAAAACAGTGTTGGTTAAACCAAACTGAAAATGAAATCTGTGAAAGGGTATGCTAGCTTTATCATGAATGTGCTGTTTTGTGTGAAAATGACCGAGAAACAACCTTGATATTAAATTCCTCAATAGCATTTTTAAGAATATTTGAACGCATATAGAAAAAAGTATATAGAGATACCATAAAATTACGTTGAGGGATGGAAAACATTCATTCTCCATTCCTTTAGTCTTGTTATTCCATCTATTTTCTTACTATATCTTTTTGTTTCTCAAGCTATGCATTTACCACGTTTGAAAGAGGTCCTGCCTAAGTTTGTTACTGATTTCTAATCCCTCTACAATAGGCCCGGAGGCAGGCAGCGAACTGAACTACAACAGATTTTTTGACATATACATAATTAGGCCCTTGTTGAAGCTGTTTTCTATTTCCCCCTCTTTTCATGGCTATATGGCTCACTGAACTGCACATGTATAGCTGCAAGTTGAAGATAATAAGACCCGGAATTGCACAAAGTAAAATTGATCCAGGGAAGCATATTTTCTTCAATCAGGTTCATGTAAGCAAGTAGGGAGATGAGATAGAAGGCATTTGGCCGTCGAAGACTCGTCTTCATTCATTAGATTTGCATCTGACATATCATCAGAGGTGTGACATAAGAAAAATGCATCTGTATATTGTGTTTTGATTGCCTATGCAAGCATATATGAGTTTCACTATACACATCATTGAAAAGAATGTCGGAACGGCCAAGCATGGATCTTCTTTCAAAGTCTTATATAAGTATATACTTTGCTACTTGTATTCTTTCAAAACAATGTTTGTTCAAAATTTTAGCATCAAAGAACCTTTTTAGCTTGCGTGAAGGTACGTCATGAACCTTAGAAAAACAACGGAAAAGATGCCAATTTTAACGTCGAAAATATGGGGCAAGTGTTTAGAGGGAAATGCGAGGAAGTTCCCCCTAATTGCGAGTTCCCGGAAAATGGTGAAAAATTGTATTACGCTATTATTATAATTTTTTTTTATCTTTTCTTCATTCTGAACGTGTCGAATAAATTTTATTAATGGTCCTCAACTATATTTGATGTATTCGTATTGTCTCTCAACTTTTATTTTCATTCAGTAGTCTTCTAATTTTATAACTATGTCATCCCTATTACTAATGACTCAGTAGTCATTAAAACAACAATAAAAATAACCTATCAGAAAACATAATATTTAATATAATTTGAAAAAAAGAAAGGGGCAGTGGCAGCGCCCCTTGTCTGCAGGGTGGAGGGAGATGGAGGTGCGGTCTGTATTATATGTTATTTTAATTTTATATTTTGGATGAGATGTCATTTTTTTATTTTTTAAAATGATGTGGAGGAGAGAATATCCGAGTCAACAAAGATTAGTGATAACCTGATTGCCACTGACGAAGAAATAAGATTGGAAGAGATATAAGAGAAAAGTTGGGCGCCCTAATTAAAGTCAGAGTGTGTCGATCAACTCCGAGAGGGGTGAAATGAATTATTCACTAACTAAAGTTCAAATAGATGAGTGTTGCGGAAATATAATAAAGAAAAAAAAATAAGCTAACTCTTCAATTCGTAAATTTTTTTTGACATGATCTCGATATAAGATGGATAAATGATAAAAATATCTATAGATACAATTTGATATAGCAATTGATATGAATTAAAATAAAATAATATTACGAGACAATTGCCCAAAAAGTAATTGTGATTCATAGGAACATGATAACTCATAATCAAATATACGAAAAGAGAAATTCAAGTTCTCGTAAATTCATGAATGAGATATAAACTCAAACTCAAATATGTAAGGCCACTACGGATGAAAACAAATAACAAAAGTTAGGAACTACTCAAGACTTTTCTACATATAATAAGCAAATAAATGGAAGGTAACTGGTAATTGGACTATGCTAAGTTCATCTCGACCTCACTCAAGTATGTTCTCAGCCAATGCGCTCATCACAAAGCAATACTAGCAGTCATCACCTACAAAATGGGAAGAGGGGTGAACATAAAATGACTCAATGAGTGAAGGAAACACAATATCGAAAATCAATAAAACCGATGCTCATGATGTAATACGATAAAACAATGATAAAATCATGAAATGAATTTGTCCTTCTAGCTACAAAAGAAAGTAAGCTATTGAAGGAAAATTCTTCTGTAAGGTCGTATGACTAGATTGAGTCCTATTAGATGTGGACCGTGTTCTCTTGGACGATGGTGGCAATGCAAACCCTAGCTATGGAAATGAGTCACGTCATCTTGACGAGGACCACATTGTTTGACTTGTTCAGTTATGAATCGGGACGTGGGCCGAGTCATCTTGAACCAGTCACGTCGAGAGGGTCGGATTGCATTGAACCCAGACCTCGAGCAACCGACACGGATCGTGCTCGTTCTCGACATGGATCATGTCCTATCAATAGACACGTGATCATATTTTAGAAATAGACCATGTCTGCGAGGGACGCGAGTCGTGTTTCCACCACTACAAACAATCAAAGATTGTTTATTTTGATACTATACATTGATGTATTGGTTACCTAGAAAGGAGACATTGGGGTTCAAAATGAATAACACATGCGATCGTATTGATCCATGATGGAATGATTTGATTCTCAGTGAATTGGACCCTAGAGATTGGTAATTGGGTTCCTTCGGGAACAATTATGTTCCTTGAGGAATAATTGAGTCTCTTCTAGGACAATGATTTAAAAGATTCCCTTTGAGAATAATTGATATCAAATGTGGAATTTTAGGCCTAGCTAGTCTTTTTGGCACCGAGGTAAAAAAAATGACTTTTATGATTGTTAAAGACGCATTATTAATTGCGTTAATTGAACAATTTAGGATAAAAGTACAATATAAATTGATAATTGGTCCTAAGTAAAAGATTAAATTGGACAATAATTTATGAAATATGAAAGAATGAGCCAATTGCGGTTCTTGCAATTGGATAATATGTAAGGAAAGAAGTAAAGTAATGATAAGGTAAAGTGAAAAAGGAAATAAAAATAAATTTATTGATTATACTATTTATTCTATTATGTCTTTACGTAAAATTTTTTCTATTATTATTTTTTACATATTGAGTTTTATCGCTCACATGAGAATTGTTTCCCCTTCTTTTGATCTTGCAGGTGATGAACACAACTGATAGGTGATGACACTGATGATGCAAGTGTTTCTGACCTACTGTCTTGCACATGATAGGAGTTTAATCTTGAGTCGCTTTAGTTTTTTTCAAATCCAATTATAAAAAAAATGTTAGTTATGTCTTTTCATTTTGGAATAATGTAGTATAATAAACTTGTTTAATGGGTTTTTTTAAAGTTATTAGATTTTGTATGTTGGTCAATTAATTGGTCAAATATTAAGTCAAAAAAGACGATCGTAGAATCTTCAGAAAGACATTCTGCCTCATGGCAGAGTGGTCTTTTGATGGACGTTGCATCAAAGTTACAGAGCATAAGTGCAATAATGTTATAAAACAAGATCTCGTGGAATATGTTGCGCCAGTGATTCACATTTTGTGTTAGTGAATTGTTTCAAATGCTTTAAAAGAAAGTTAGACAAGCAAAGGTTCCTCTTGACTTTAGTAGTTAGTGAATTGTTCCAAATGCTTCTAATCCAACTAATTTAACATGAATTGCATATATATATATATATATTATATAATTATATATATATATATATACACACAAATGGAGGTGAAATATTCCTTATGTGTTTCAATGTGGAACAGTCGTATGATTAATCATTAATTTTAAAATCTACGAAACAACTTATAACCACCTAATTAATATAAAATAAAATATAATTTTAATTATTTTAATATGGACCATAAGTTTAAAAATTGACGATTAGTCATATGGATATTTCACCGTGAAACACATGAAGAGTGTCATCTCCATTGAACCCATATATATCTCTTACAAAATTTCCCCTTTTAATAGTCAAACTAGAATTTTGATTAAATTTGTTAAAACTGATTTTGGAAATAGTTAGAAAGAATTGATGAGTGGTTTTGCTGCAAAGATGTTGAGCGATTTTTTTTCGTATATTAGATAAATTAAAATGCAAAGAATTATATAAGTTTCACAAGAATCAAATTTGGCTTCTTATTTATGAGCGCCAGAGCTATTTGGCTATAATATATTTCGAATATTTTTCAATAAATAGTCTATTCCAACTTTAGATGTATACATTTTCAGTTCACGTCCAAAAACCTGCACAATTAGAGAACAAACTCAATAAGCATCTTCATTAAACCATTTTATCCATCTCAAATGGACTTTTTGTCCATCCAATTAAAGGCAATAAAGTTCAGCAAAGAAAATTCATTTGGACAAAATATTATAATGAAAAGGTAAAAAGGTTAAAGCCACCAGAAGATGCAATTATAACATTATAATGAAATTATGTGTCAAACATTTGGACAAAATATTCATAAGCTTAACAATTTAAATATCAAAAGTAACTGACAATAGATAATAATAATAATAATAATAATAATAATAATAATAATAATAATAATAATAATAATAATAATAATAATAATAATAATAATAATAATAATAATAATAATAATAATAATAATAATAATAATAAAGGATATGTTTTTTACACAAAGTTTTCAATTTAAAATTATAATTATCCTTGTGTACACGGAATATAATATGGTTTGTTAATTTTTTTTGGTAAACTTACCGACATTATATTTTGAGACATTTGAAAATTAGTTGGTGAGATATAAATAATCTAAATTTATTATTTTAAATATTATAATACCTAAATATATTAGAGTGTTGAATGTGTAACTTGCATTATTCAACTCCATGTTCTCCTAGGGGCAACTAGCCTAATCCCAAAGAAAAAAAAAGGAAAAAAGTATTTAAAATATAATATATGTATATATAATATAATATAATAAAATATAAGAAATGGTAAGTTTTATATGGATAGATAAATTAAAGATAAATGAAGGAAAACATAAGACAACAGAATTACTTCAAAGAGTCTACATTAACTTAGGAAAAAAATGACACATGCAATTAATAAGATAAAAAGATAATCTAAATGATTAAACAAGCAAAGATATGATAATTATTTTTAAAAGAGTATTGACTAAAATAAATTAAGAAAAATGACATATTAAATTGCAATGGTAATATATATTTTAAATTATTATTGTTTTGGCTATTAGATGCATGTGACATACATATTTATTTAATTTATATTTATTTTCAGTTTGAAATTTGAATAATAATAATAAACAACTAATATTAACTAAGAAAATAAGAAAGAAAGTAATTTAAATGTCTAAAATTTATATATTTAAATAATAATTAAGATATGATTTTGTTAAAATCTTAAAAAGTTGAAGGTAGTACACAATGATAACTAATATCCTAACTATCAACATTGTATAATTTAAATAAAACGAAATAAAAATATCAGCAAAGTAATAGCCAAACTACATCATATTAATCGATCTACACTATATAATTTAAATAAAATAAGTTAGAAATATCAATAATACTACGTCATATCTACCTACACTATATAAATTTAATTTATATATAATGAGTTTAAAATATTGATAGATAATGTAATAAGTTGGATGATAATTGACACTGAAAACAAGCTTAATTTTATTTCTTCGAGCACCTTATTCTTTCACAATATATATTAATGATAATTAAACAACACAATGACATCAAATAGTTAAAAATGTAATAAAGTATGATTTATATCATAATGTAATTATTAAGTAAATAACTCGTAGAAAACAATTAAAATACTTTAACATATATGTTTATGATAAGAAAAATATAAATATGTTTACAAAATATTAGAATTATATATTTATAATGGTTCTAAAAAAATCAAATATTTATTTATATTTTATTAAAAATTGCACATGAAATTACTAAGATAAAAAAAATAATATAAATGTGAGCATCACATGCATCAATTTTTGTTTTGGAAATATGTATTTGAGTTTAATTTTATGCTTTCTAATTTAATTTGTATCATACGTGCATCTTTCCATATTTTACATACATGATTTTGATTTTTTCTTTCATATCTTATATGATTGTATTTTTAAATTAAATTGATATTGTTTCATGCGTATCTTTATAAAAATGAATAAATATTAGAAACATATATTTTTCATACTCTTACAACATGCAAGTCACATGGTGCTAAAAAAACAAACTACAAAAAATTGACAGAATTCTGACAGCTCATGTTTGTGATGAAAAATATTTATAGAGGAGTGTTTTGGAAGACATCAGAGGAACCGATTGAGCTTGAAAAAGACAAATTTAAGAAGCAAACCCTATGAGAGTGATAATGCCTCTATTTGGGGATTTTTGAGCAGCAACCACACCATGTGTAACGCCCTGTCCTCACCGCCGAAACACCATAATGGATATTGCCAACATTCAACTAATTCAATGGCTCACAAAACAAACTCTTGAATTTGCCAATAATTTCGGCATTACCTTTGCTAAAAATCTGCCAAGTACATGACGCGTGCTAAGTATACATGTAAACTACTAGCAAGTGCACTAGCCGTATCAAGTAATATAGAATGAGTAAAGTGTCAATCAAATGAGAAAATTGTTATCCTAAGGTTAATTCACTAAACTAATGAGAGGGGTACATTGAATTTGAATAAGATGTGTTCAGAAGAATTTAAAACAAAAACAATTGATAATTATATGATAATTAAGCGTCAGAATGATGACATCAAGCACCTGACTCGAATGAATAAATAGAGAAAAAAATATGGTTTTATTAGTAAAAATCCAATTCCACCAATTCTTAAGAGGATTAGGGTCTACCTACGATATGATGTCCTCTTGAGGATGCATCAACTACCTCAATCCTATAGACACTATTATTCTTCTCCAAGATATCAAACTAGCCTATTAGGGTTTTGAGATGCAATAAACTGTAATCCCTAAATTATGGATTGTTCCTCTTCAGGATGACAACCTCACAAACCTCACAAACCTCACAATTGACATTTCTCTCCAGGATGATACTAAGTGTGGAAATGTTTTGACTAAGATAATGCAAAGATCAATTTCAGGCATTCAAATGAAAATCATACATCCGCTATTCCTCTCTAGGATGCTAATAGATTTTAACATCATAAGAGGCTTGAAAAACATTAAACACAACATGACATACTCAGAAGAAATTGGGTGAGAATGAACTTTATATAAAAATTAGGGTTTCTCTAGGTTTTCCCTTTTTACAAATAAAATCTACACAACACATGTCAAAATACATGGGAGTTCATCCGTATATATAATAGGAGAAGAAAAAAAAATTACAACAACAAATATTCCATTGAAGTTCTACACCTTTTAGTCGATGATCCGGCAGCACTTCGTCTTCTCCTTCTTTAGGTTCTCCCAAGCTTCAAGCATTCCTCAAAATGAGGTTTTTGGGGCTATTTATAGGTGGAAAAGACCTAGACATAAGGAAAATCATCTAGGGGAAGATCAAGTTCAAGAGTTGATCTTGACCGTCGACAATGGACTTGAAAAGTCCTGAAAATCGTGCAGAATTGCACATGATGGACTTTGTCACGGTCCGTGATAAATCTATCACGGCCGTGATCGAATATTGTGCTTTGGCACGGGTCTCATCATGACCCATTACAAAAATGCCAAGATCATGATCGAACAGTGATGGATGGCCATATATAGGTCACGACCCGTAATATGAGGATCACGATCGTGATTGAACACTTGTCTTTTCTCCCAAAATGCATCACGACCTGTGATTTGAGGATCACGATTATGACCGAACAGTTTCAGCACGTCACAACCCCAGCACGGACGTGACTGAATATTAAACTTCTTCTCAGAAAGTCACGACCGTGACCGAAGCATTGTTTCTCCTTGTCTCGACATCACGACCCATGACTGAAGCAAATGTTTCCTCCTTATTTTGCGTCACGGCCCATGACAAGCCTATCACGGCCATGATCGACGCTTTGAATTTTTGCATTTGTCATTCTGACTCCGAATTTGCCCTAGATTTCAGTGGCCTTCTCCCGTCGAACCCATGAGTGCATTAAAAATACAAAAAGATCAGTTATATAGACTCTAACTTAGGAAAATAGAAAACAAATGGAATATATACTAAATGGATGCGTATGCTGACAGAATGCATGAGAAATGATATGAAAATGATATGAAGAACATGACTAAATTGCTACGCATCAAATTCCCCAAAGCTTGAACTCTTGCTTGTGCTCAAGCAAAATTCAGAGAAAATGCTCAAGATAATTCCATCATAACATCAGTCATGCATACCACTACTTTCCTTGCACCCTTTCTCTCTTGCTCCTCACTAGCATTGCACTTTCCCCTATCCTCCTGCTTCACAGAGTTTTGACTTATAAACAATTTAAACATTGCCCTTCACAGCTCAAATACAGAGCTTATAAATTTACAACATTACTATTGCAGGCAAAAGTATCCCGGAGCTTATACTGTTAACGAATAAGTAGCAATTGCTCTCTTATTCTTCCGAAGTTATCTCTTCCAATAAGGTTTTCATAAGAAAGTCCATGTAGCAAGTTTTCAACCAGTGGATCTCAGACTAGATAGCCTTAGGTAACTAGGATTTAATAGTCCCCTGCGGGTCTACTCACTCGAACATTTCTAGGTTCTGAATGAAAGATTAAACTACCATATTGAGTTAACACTTAGGTGCTTCTCCAATTTGCACAAGGTGGTCCACGTACCGGGCTTTCCATTAATGACTCCCAAACCAAATGGCGACAAGTGTACGGCATCCCTCAATCTTATTTGCCCGGACTCACTCAAGTTCTAGATAACACATAAGGGCTAACTCAACTCCTATACTCACATTTTTTTTGAATTTTTCAAATTTTTTCACACTCAATTTTTTCAAATATTTCAAATTTTCTCAATTTTTCACATATTTTTCGATAAGCTCCAAGGATACTTAAACATTCAATAAAAAGACTGTAAATATATACACCCAAGTACAATAAGGTGGAAGAAACTTGTGGTCTAAAAAGTCATCACTTGATTCCACAAAATTCTAGACTTCAATACACACATGTTATTTGCATTCAAAATAAGACATTCAAATTTCATAGATTATATAGGTCAGCTCTAAAATATATACTTAAGTAAAGCAAAAAGTTAAGCAAGGGTAACACAAATATTTTTGGATTTTTCAGATTTTTATACTAGAAGAAATGCATACAACTAACTCAAACTAAAAAGAAAACACATACTAAACAAAGTGGACTAAAATAAAATGCATGAAATACAAACTCTCCCAAGCTTAGACTAGACAATGTCCTTAGCGTTCAAGTCCTCATCGAAGGAGGTGGATACAAAATGCAACTCAAAGAAAAAGGAAAAAGAATACGACCGGGCTAGTCTATATGTGGTGGTGGTGGTGGCAGAGTCGGAGAGAAGAAACTTCCAAAGCATTTGGCTACTGTGATACTCATGGAGTCGCCGAATTCTATCCTCCATACTGTCCTGGTGGGCTCGCATCTCCATAATCATCTGAGCATGGTGATACATAGCAATTTAGTCATGTTCTTCATATCATTTTCATATAATTTCTCGTGCATTTTGTCAGCATACAATCCATTCAGTTGTTTTCTATTTTCCTGAGTCTGAGTCTACATAACTGGTCTTTTTGTATGTCCAGATCACTCATATGTTCGACTGGAGAAGGCCACCGCATTATGGGCCTGGAGTCAAAATGCACAAGTACAAAATGTAGAGCGTCGATCACGACCGTGACAAACTTATCACAGGCCGTGACGTAGATAAGGAGAAAAACAACTATTCGATCACGACCGTGACAATTGTGTCATGGGCTGTGATGATAGGATGAGGAGTAACGACACTTCGGTCATGATCGTGACTCTACAGTCATGTTTCGTGACTCTTTGAGAAGAAGTTTACTGTTCGGTCACGTCCGTGTTGAGGTCGTGACACACTGAAATTGTTCAGTCACGATCATGACACTTTTGTCATGGGCCATGATGCATTTTGGATAAAAGACAAGTGTTCAATCATGGCCATGATTCTAAGATCACGGGCCGTGACCTATATATGATCAATCATCACTGTTCAGTCACGACCGTAACATTTTTGTCACGGGCCATGACGCGACCTATGCCAAATTAAATAAATTTGATCACGACTGTGACAAACTTGTCACAGGCTGTGACAAAGTCCGTCATGCACGATTTTGCACGATTTTTAGGCCGTTTCAAGTCCATTTTCGATGGCCAAGATCGACTCTAGAGCCCTTGGACAATTTCCCTCATGTCTACGTATTTTTCCACTTATAAATAGCCCCAAAAACCTCATTTGGAAGGATGCTTCAAGCCTGAGAGAACCTAAAGAAGGAAAAGATGAAGTGCTGCTAGGTCGTCGACTAGAAGGTGTAAAACTTCTGTTAATATTTGTTGTTCTAATTTATCCTCTTCTCCTATTGTATATCCGGATGAACTCCCATGTATTTTTATTTTTGGAGATTTTACTTGTGAAGAGAATACCTCGAGAAACCTTAGTTTTTATATAAATTCATTTTTACCCAATTTTGTCTGTGTATGTAATGCTGTATTTCATGATTTTCGTGCTTCTTATGATGTTATAATCTGTTAGCATCCTAGAGAGGAATGACAGATTTATGGTTTTCATATGTATGCCTGAAATTGATCTTTGAATTATCTTAGTCAAACATTTCATATCACATCTAGTATCATCCTGGAGAGGAATACCAGATGTGAGGTATGTGAGGTTGTCATCCTGGAAAGGAACAATTCATAGCTTAGGGATTACAATTTATTGCATCTCAAAATCCTAATAGGATACTGAAGAAGAAAAATGGAGTCTATAGGTTTGAGGCAATTGATGCATCTTGGAGAGGACATCATATGAGGTAAGCCCTAATACTCTTAAGAATTGGTGGAATTGAATTTTTACTAATAAAATCAATTTTTTCTTTATTTATTCATTTGAGTCCAGTGCTTGATATCATCATTCTGATGCTTAATATCAAATTATTATCAATTATTTTTATTTTAAATTCTTATGAATACATCTTATTCAAATTCAATGTATCCCTCTCATTAGTTTAGTGAATTAACTTTAGGATAACATTTTTTCTCGTGATATCGACACTCTACTCATTCTCTATTACTTGACACGACTAGTGCACTTACTAGAGATTTACATGTATACTTAGCACGCATCACCTGGTTATCAAATCTCGCAGTAAACTCCGTCCTCATGTCTGTGATCATCGTCGCCTAGCGCTCCGCCTCAATCGTCTCCAAAGTAGCATGCAATCTTGCAAAGTCAAACTGGGAAGCATATGAAGACGCCTCCTTGGTAGGTGCCTCGGGCAGATCATAAGATGGTGCTGCCTTAGTAACTTGCGTCGAGCATCAAGGTGAAGAGCGAGTGATGGGATCGACTGACATCTTTGAGAGAGGTGGAAAGAAAAGCCAGTTAGCCCTATCAAATATACTGTGAATCTCGATTCTTCAAGATGAAGCTCTTGGTCCCATTGTCAATAACCGCTAACTTCATGTTCAAGATAGTACTCTGATCCAAAAATACTACCTTTCAGCAGCTTTGCCTCCTCCAAATTCAGCCTGAAGTGCTCGGCAATGGGAGTGATGAGACCTATGATAGTGATCTTTCCTTTCGCCTTCTTACCATGGCACTCGAAATTCCTGGCGATGATTGCTCCGATGTTGGCCTCCATCCCCTCTAGGCCTCCACCATGGCATGCAAAAAGAAGAGCTCTGTCTCATTGGGCGATCTATCGCTATCCCCTCGCCCACATATGGTGTTAGAGAGAATATTGTGGGCAAAGCGAAACACTGGTTTTGGATTTGACTGCTCTTCACATAGCGATAGTAGAGAGTCCGCTCTCTAGTAATAGCAGTCCAGAATGTGCGGGCATCAAATTCCCGTGGAGCGTGTCTCTCCCCTCAATGTGGAAACTGATAAATATGATTAAATTCATTCAGGGAGAGAGAGAAACTCTTATTATAGAACTGGAAGTCAAGTTTTGCGGCTTGTACTCGTCACCCTCCAAGTTGGTAGTCCTGAAGCTGCTGAGAAACTCCTAGGTCAGCTACTACATATGTGTCCCCAGATTGGCCAAGAAAGTGAGCAATGCCAATCTTGCCGAATAGCTGTCGTATATCCCCGAACAGGCTGAATCTCTCCATGGTCTCCTCATGAGCGAAGCGAGTAGGTGTTGTCTCCAAGAAAAAAGGTCCCCGCATTTCACCTTCATGTCATTTTTTTGGTAGCGGACCGAGTCTGGAAGGGGAATCAACTCCTCCTCAAGTGCGATTGACTGCTCTGTACTGGTAATCCTCAGAACCCTTTGTCTCTTCCGATCCATAGAATAATATGTAAAAAGAGAGGTAGAGAAGAGGCTGCAATAGCTCGATCATGGGCGTGAAATGGTGGTCATAGCCGTGACCGAAACAAGATGGCAGGAATAATTTAGAAGATCATGGTCATGATAATTTGTTGCTACAGAAGAAGAGTCACGGTCTATGATCCGAGACTCATGGCCGTGAAAAGTTGACGTAGAAGGTTAGAGGCGTGATGGCGAATGTCACGACCATGAACGTCATCTCCTTCATTTCCTCAACAGAACGTCATGGCCCGTGAACATAGGGTCACATCCTGTGTTGTGAAGATTTCAGGCGACATGTCGATGGAGAAACTGACCCGATGCGCATCGTTGGTGTTTTGAACACCATAGAAAATTGAGATTGTGCAAGAGATGATGTCGGCAAAGTCGGTAGGCGCGTCATCAGCGTGAGTGGTGGATAGAGATGCGTCAATTGTGAAGAGAAAAATATCGCCGGTGGAGAAAACGTGGAGTGGAAAACAATTTTTTTTTCATGGAGGAAGAAGGATTTCACGACCCTATTTATAGGTGTAATGGGCGTGACCCTCATGCTACCCTATAATTAATGGTGTGGCGGTTAAGGCCGTTGCTATTCCAATAAATGTAGATAACAGTCGGTCAACATTCCTATACGATCCGTGATTTGGGTGTCATGGCCGTGATGAACAAAAATTAGACATTAATGACGCGTAATGGGGGTGAAAGTAGGACACGACTAATTGTCATGGTCCATGACTTGGTTGTCACGATCATGAGTTCAAATGTGTAAGTCCGTATCATGGTCGTGTCTTACTCGTGATAGGGTAACAACTGTGAAATTACATGTCATGGCCGTGATTTCAATGGCGATAAATCACGTGATATGTTCATGAACGTGACCAAGTGTCACAATCCATGAATGTTCAGCAAACAGGGCATGAGTTCACGGGCATGACCAAGTGTATCACAACTCGTGCTGAATAGGTTGTGCATCTCATGGCCGTGAATAATTGTCATGGCCCATGCAGCGTGTGGGATGCTCATTATTTTTGTGGTTCACGACTGTGATCATGAGTTTTTTTAAACCCTAAAATCTCATTTAAATTATGGCAAACCAAATTTAATCACAATACGGAGTCCAGAGAATAATTTTGCATTGAAAAACACTAACCAGAATAGACTCAATGTCAAATCAGAAATTAAAATTCAACCCTAAACCAAGATTAAAACCTAATAATGAAAATCACACAAAGACTAAAAGACTGGAAAGAGTTCAAAATATAACATCTAAAACATACCAGTAGAGTAATGTTTATTCAAAAGATGTTGATTATAGTCTTCATCTTGACTGTACCTCAGTCCTCAAGTTGATTGATTTGATGTGACCTCCTTTGGGTTATTTTTAGTGTTGCTTGGGAGGGCTCCAGGTGTGCGTCCTTCTATGATGTTGGCGAGTTGACCTATCTGCACTTCAAGATTCCTGATGGAGGAGTCATGGCTTGTGATTTTGGCCTCCATGGTGGTCACAAACTTGGTCAACATCTCTTCCATGTTGCTCTTCATCTCAATAGGTGGCTGTTGAGGATTTTGCGCCTGAAGGTTCAACCTATTACCTTGTTTCCATGCCAGATTAGGGTGATTCCTCCACCCAAGTTTGTAGTTGTTACTAAAGGGATTATTGTTCTTGGGGAAGGAACCAACCACAAAATTTTCATTTTTAACTTTATTCGAATCAGAAGAATTATTTCCATGTGGGCATTCATTGTAGGAATGACCCTCTCCACAAAGTTCACTGTGTTGAATACCTCGAGTCATCAAAAACTCGAACTTCTTGTTAAGTGACTCCAGTTGAGCCACCACTTCACTGTTTGCAGAAGCTTCAACCTTGTTCACAACTTTGTTCCTAGCACCTCTTGATATCTTGGTATTCCAGGAATTCAGGGCTACATCTCTATCATCTCATAGATCTCCTTTGGGCTCTTCTTGCCTAATACTGAACCTCCAACAGAAGGGTCCAACTTGTCTTTGTCCACTTGGTAAAGACCATTGTAGAAGTCTTCCAGAATTTGCCACAAAGGAGTTCTATTGTCAGGGACCTTCATCAGTACCTCCTTGTACCTTTCCCAAGCCTCATACAAGGTCTCATCATCATCCTGTTTAAAGGCCCTCAACTCGTTCCTCATCTTGGTTGCTTTATGAGGTGGGCAGAACTTCGAAATACATTTCTCTATGAACTAGTCCCATGTAGTGATGGCTCCAGTAGGCAAGGTGCTCAACCATGTCGATGCCCTATCCCTCAGAGTAAAGGGAAACAATCTCAGGTTCATTGCATCTTCAGAAGCATGATTGCACTTGAATACGTTGCATATCCTGATGAAGTTATCCAGGTGGGTATATGGATTCTCATTTAGGGATCCTCCAAACTGGTTCGCTTGGACCATCCTCACAATTGAAGGATTGATCTCAAAGTTGTTAGCAGTGATCGCTGGGAGGACCACACTAGATTCAACATTTTTGTATTTAGAGGAAACATAATCCCTCATGGTCATCTCAATTGATGGTGCAACAACAGCTTGTTCTTCGGCCATCTTTGTTTCTCTTCTTAGCTTTCTGATTGTCCTCCCAATTTTTGGATCGAGCTGTAATCAACTCTCGAATTTGCAACTCGAGAACGGGTTGCTTTTCAATTTCTATCTAGGATAAGCACATCCTTGTGCATGAGATTAGTCTAAAAAGTTTACAAGGGTGTATAAGTAACTCTCAAGATAGTTCAATGAAATCAAATTAGGATAAAACATAATTCCTCAACAACATCGCCATAAACTTGATGCGTGCTCAGTATACATGTAAACATCTAGCAAGTGCACTAGTCATATCAAATAATAGAGAATGAGTAGAGTGACGATCCCACGAGAAAATTGTTATCCTAAGGTTAATTCACTAAACTAATGAGAGGGGTACATTGAATTTGAATAAGATGTGTTCAAAAGAATTTAAAACAAAAACAATTGATAATGATATGATCATTAAGCGTTAGAATGATGACATCAAGCACTGGACTCGGATGAATAAATATAGACAAATTTGGTTTTATTAGTAAAAATTCAATTTCACCAATTCTTAAGAGGATTATGTCTACCTACGATATGATGTTCTTCTAGGATGCATCAACTACCTCAAACCTATAGACTCTATTATTCTTCTCCAAGATGTCAATCTAGGATATTAGGGTTTTGAGATGCAATAAACTGTACTACCTAAACTATGGATTGTTTCTCTCCAGGATGACAACCTAACAGACCTCACACCCGACATTCCTCTCCAGGATGAAACTAAGTGTGTTATGAAATTTTTTGACTAAAACAATGCAGAGAACAATTTCAAGCATTCAAATGAAAATCATAAATCCGCTATTCCTCTAGGATGCTAACAAATCATAATATCATAAGAGGCATGAAAAGCATTAAACACAGCATGACATACTCAAATGAAATTGGGTGAGAATGAACTTTATATAAAAACTAGGGTTTCTCCAGCTTTTCCCTTTTTACAAATAAAATCTCCACAATACATGTCAAAATGGCAGTTCATCCAGATATACAATAGGAAAAGAAAATAAATTATCAAATAAGAACATAAATACTGAAAATACAAGTGTATACTGAACTTATTGCATACATTTTTTCAGCTTCTCGCCTTCACCCGGGATTGCACAAGGAGGTCCGTGTAGCGGGCTTTGGACTAAAGACTCCCAAACCAATTGGCCTTAGGGCAATAGGTGTTGAAGCACACCTCGAGCTTACTCGCCCGAACACTCCCAAGTTCTGAGTTTATGTTTGAATCAAGCAGTGAATTGACTATTAGTGCGCTTCTCCATATTGCACAAGGGGGTCCATGTAATAGGCTTTTGATCGGTGGATCCCAGACCAAATGACCTTAGGTCACCAGGCTTGAACTCCTATGGATCTAATTGCCGAACTCTCCTAGGTTCTGGATAACACATGTCACAACCTCAACTACCTAAGCACATAATTTTTTTTCAGATCCACATGTATATAACTCAAGATACACTTATACGTTCAATAGATAAGTAATTACCATTGATATTTCACAAAGTGCAAGAGAGATCTAAACAAGAATTTGTCGTCTAAGTGTCAGAATCTACTTGGCCAACTTCGGTCCAAACTTTCCCAACTAAGGTGATAAATGATAAACTCAAGGAAGTGGAATTTCACTCACTAACCAAGATGTCTTTGAACATAACTTTCAGAAAAAGAAACATATCTAAGACATGAGACAACAAGAATGATATTTTTGGATTTTTTTATTTTTCTGAATTTTTCAATAATATGATGATGCGATACAAGCAAATATGCATATGCAATACATAAAGCAAACATACAATACAATAGAGAAAAGCAAACATGATCATGCTAATGCACTACTTCCCCAAGCTTAAACCGAACACTATCCTCAGTGTTTTGGTCTAGCCGAAGGAAGGATACCACGATGAATGAAAACAAAATGAAATGACACAAAACAAAATACAAAGAGATGATGCGACCTAGTCTACGCCTGTGGTGGCAGTGTCGGCGGTGGATAAAATAGTAGTGCGCCATAATGTCCCTGGTCGACGTGATAATCGTGCATGCGTCGGACCATGTTCTCAGTCCTCTCCTAGTGGCGCGGATATCACATACATCACCCTGGATAGAAGTCAGAATAGTATGCATAACAGAAAAATCATAAGACACAAGCACACTAGTAGGGTCGACGTCCATGTAAGTCATCTGGTCTCGCTGGCTAGACTCAGGTACATGGCGAGGTGGAACAATCGGAGGTGGCCGAGGTGCGTCTGAAGTTAGGATAATCCAATTGTCCTGGTTGGAGGGGTCAAACCTCTCTGACTCAGAAACGACAACACAAAGTCGGTGTCCTTGAAGAAGAAAATACTGATGCTCCTCCTAAGTCCCCAAGCTTCATTGCTTGGACAATGCGATAATCCATAAACAATGTGTTATCCATCGACTCAATATCCTCCAAGTCGAGCTTCAGGTGGTGAGCAAAGGGAGTAATAAGAGCACCGATGACGACCATCCCCTTGTCCTTCTTCGATGACTTCTTGAAGGTCCTCGCTAGAGAGGACCACACATTGATAGGAGGGTGGTTGGCCATGCAGTCGATGAAGAACAACTGGAGTTCTGTGACCGAACCATCACTATTGCCCCTCTCGAAGATGGTGTTGGAGAGGATCCTGTGCACATAGTGGAACACCGGATTCTGGATCATCGTGCTCTTCGTCATTTGATAATTCAAGCGCTCAACCCTGGTGATCCTCTTCTAGAAATCTACTGCATCAAAGTCTTTGAGCACCCAAATATGCCCCTCATCGAAACTGGTAGGCTGCATTAGATTCCGTCAGTGATAAAGAAAACTTCGTGTTGTAAATATGAAAAGAGTAAGAAGGCCTCCTATCGCCGGTCGAGTTCTTGACTTCGAAAGAACTCAGGAACTGAAGATAAAGACACTCATATGTGGGCCACCACTGTCGGTTGAAAAAGTTGAGGCTGATGTTGTCGAACAACTGGTGAACGAACTCCCTCAAGTTGTACTCCAACATGGTTGCGTCATGAGAGAAGCGAGTGAGCCCATTTCGAAGAAGACGAAGAACTCCCTCCCATCAATCTTCTTTAGCACTAACTTGGTCGGCCTCAGAATCAATTTTGAGGCGGGAGACGGGGCCTGCTCTTTAGGAACTGGATCATCGTGGAGGCGATGTGTCGGCATCTTCTTGCGGTGAGGACGGCTGGACCTCGCCATATGGTCATGACCCGTGATAAGGTATTACGGGTCATGAAAGAGTAAGTTGCGGGGCATGAAGCGCTTTAACGACTGCTGCAGAAGCGTTGGAGATCGGTCTGAAGTTGTGTCACGACCCGTGAAAGGAGGTTACAAGTCATGAGATGCGTTGTTGCGGGCCATCACGGAGGTTTTAAGGCGGGATGTTAGATTGCCAAAGCTTTGAAAGAGGGTCACGGGGCGTGAAGATGAGTCATGACCCGTAACGACTGCAGTTGCACCTCGTGATGGATGTTGCGGTCGCTATGCTGTGCGTCTTCTTCGTCATCATGGCCCGTTCTGGAGTATAACAGGTCGTGAACTAGTTGTCGAGATGGAGGTCACCGGAGTCGAAGAAGAAGGTCGATGAAATTGCATCCGTCAATAACGTGCTTGGTCACTTGTCGTCTCCTGGATGCCGGTGAAGTCATGCTGATGAAAGGAACACCGGAGACGGAGAAGACGTCGCTGACCGTTGTTGATTTCACCGAGTAAGAAGAGTCGGAGTTGGAATGAATGGAGTGCCGACAATGGAGAAATCTGCAGAAACGTTAGTATATATAGAGGATGGATTACGACTTTAATGGGGTAGTTGCGACCGTGATAAAGAGAATTGAACGGTCGAAGTCGATTCACGAGGCGTCATGTGTCTTCACGAGGCATCACTGGTGGATTTATGAGCATTTGACCGCTTCGTTGGCCCTGAATGCTTGTCGTGGACGCATAGGTTGGAATATTTGAAAATGATAACTTATGGGTCGTAATATTTTTCACGGTCCATTATGGATGACAGTAACAAGTTTAGGTCAAGGTCGTAATGGAACCTAACGACTCATAACTCGCGGTACCAGAAGGTTCAACAGACCCAGGGTTAGGACTTACGACCCGGGAAATATGATTACGAGTCGTGACATATGAAAATCTAGAGTGCATCGTCCTTGTTGAAGTCGTAACCTGCGGTGACGGGTCGTAAATCATATATGTCCAATTTCTAAAGGTGAAATTACTCTATCACGGGTCGTTATGGTTCTTTACAACCCATAATGATGTCAGTAACGGTGGAAGGCCAAGGTCATAATGGACCTTGATAGGCCATAAATCTGAATACTCAGAGGTTCGCTCAACTCAAAACCTTGACCTACGACCTGTAACCTGTGATCAAGGGTCGTGACAAATGCGGTGAATGCTCACACCACCTATTTCGACCCCGTTATTCTCTTTTACGGCTCGCGATGACGCTCATGACAAGTCTGGGTCTCAGATTATGACCAATGACACATAGTCACGACCCGTGACAATTAAATTTCATCCCTCAGTTCCCTCTGTCGAACCCATAACGAAAGTCATGGATCATTAGCCAAGTTACAATGAAGACAATTCTTAGGGTTATAGGTCGTGATTGGTTATAACGTCCCTTGACGACCTACCCAAGCTTCAGTCCACTACTTAACTAGTTTTGATATAGTCTTGCGGGCCGTGATCAAGGGCCTCATGGCCCGTTATAATTCCTGATGGCCCATAATGACTTAAAAAATTTGCTAAAATCTCGAACATTTTAGGCAACCAGAAGCCTAGATGACTCAACCAGAACTCTATGAAGACTCAAGAAAAGAAAAGAACTATACAAGAGGCAAATGATTAGACAAAATAGTTCTAAGTTTTAGTCGTTAGCTTGACTTTCATTCTAAGCTTTCTCTAAGGGTCAAAGAGATCAAAGAACCCTATCATATCATTGGTTTGGCGGCCCAGGTAGTGTTTCACCATATACCCATTGACATTGAACTTCTATGAGCCATCAAAGATGAACAACTCTACTGCTCCATAGGGTGATGATTTCACAATGATGAAAGGTTCATACCACCTAGACTTCAATTTTCCTAGAAAGAGTCTCAACCTGATGTTAAACAGTAGCACCTTCTATCCTGACAAAAAATCAGTTTGTTTTAGGTGCATGTCATGCAATTTTTTAGTCCTCTCTTTATAGTTTTTGCTATTTTCGTAGGCATGGTGTCGGATTTCCTGTAACTCATTCAACTTTATCAATCTCTCACGTTTCGCTACATCTAAGTCAAAATTCAAAAACTTTGTCGCCCAATATGCCTTATGCTCTAGTTCAACGGGTATGTGACAAGATTTTTTCAAAAACCAATCTATATGGAGACATGCCTTTTGGTGTTTTGTAGGCAATGCCCACAGAGCCTCATCTAGCTTCAGGGATAAATCCTTCTTAGAGCTATTCACTATTTTCTCAAGAATTCTTTTGAGCTCTCTATTAGAAACTTTTACCTGCCCACAGGTCTGAGGATGATATGGGGTACTCAACTTATGGCGGATATTGAACTTAGCGAGAAGACTTTCTAGAGTACGATTATAGAAATGAGTGCCATTGTCACTTATGATAGACTTGTGTACCAAACCGCATGAAAAGGTTCTTCCTCAGAAAACTTGCTACTACCTTGGCATCATTTGTGGGTGTTGCAACAACTTCTACCCATTTAGACACATAGTCCACCGCAACCAAAATATACTCATTATTCAAGGACTTAGGAAACGGTCCCATGAAGTCAATGCCCCAACGTCAAAAATATCACAATAGAGAATGTTATTCAAAGGCATTTCGTTTAGTTTAGAGATGGTACATGTCCTTTGGCATCGATCACATGACTTACAGTAAGCTTTTGCATCCTTGAAGATCGACGACCAGTAGAGTCCGCTCTCTAGCACTTTTGCTATTGTCTGGTTGGCTCCGAAGTGTCCTCCTGCCATCCTGTCATGACAGTGCTTCAAAATGTTTTCTATCTCCTCATCTCTCATGCTTCGTCTTATGATCTGATATGCACACAATTTAAACAAGTAGGGGTCTTCCCAGTGGTAGTGCTTAACGTCCGAGAAGAACTTCTTCCTCTGGTGGTGTGTCATGCCCTTCAAAATCCATTTACCTACAAGGTAGTTAGCAAAATATGCATACCAAGGGGTTGAGTCAGAGGTTCAATTTACCACACACACAGAGAAGATTTTTTCATATGGAAATTCCTCCTGAATGTCCGAGCTATCGTGGGTGCAGATTCCAAATGAGGCAAATGATCCGCTACCAAATTTTCTGTTCCTTTCTTATCCTTCACTTCCATATTGAATTCCCGGAGTAGAAGGATCCAGCGAATCAAGCGGGGCTTTGCATCCTTCTTTGTCATGAGGTGCTTTGTTGCTGCATGGTCTGGTCTATATACACAACAACTTTGGAGCAAACAAGATCAGCACGAAATTTATCAAATGCGTAAATTACCGCCAAAAATTTCTTCTCCGTTGTTGCGTAATTGAGGTGAGCTGGGGTTAGTGTCCAGCTTGCATAATAGATTGCTCGGAAAGTCTTGTCTTTGCGCTGCCACGACACTGCTCCAATCGCCACGTCACTCGCGTCACACATTATCTCGAACGGCTCATGCCAATCTGGCGCGACGACAACTAATGCATAAATAAGACATCTCTTGAGTGTATTGAATGCCTTCAAACACTCATCATCGAACTCAAACTTTGTGTCCTTCACCAACAATTGAGTGAGTGGCTTCACTATCTTTGAAAAATCTCTAATAAAATAATGATAAAATCCCGCATGCCCGAGAAAGCTCCTCACAACTTTAACGCTCGTTGGTGGTGGAAGATTAGTGATCACATCTATCTTGGCTTTATCCACCTCAATTCCCTTGTGTGAAATCTTGTGGCCAAGCACAATTCCTTCTTGTACCATGAAATGGAACTTCTCCCAATTGAGTACAAGGTTAGTTTCTTCACATCTCTGCAATACTGAAAAAAGGTTATGCAAATAGTTCTCAAAAGAATCACCAAATAAAGTAGAGTCATCCATAAATACTTCCAAAATACGCTCATTCATGTCAGAAAAAAATGGACATCATGCATCGTTGGAACGTTGCAGGTGCATTGCATAGTCCAAACGACATTCGCCGGTAGGCAAAAGTCCCACAAGGACATGTGAATGTCGTCTTCTCCTGATCTTCCAATGCTACAACAATCTGATTGTAGCCCGAGTATCCATCCAGAAAGCAATAAAACTGATGGCATGAAACACACTCAAGCATTTGGTCAATAAAAGGCAAAGGAAAATGGTCCTTATGAGTGGCCTCGTTCAGCTTGCGGTAATCAATACACACACGCCATCCAGTCACGGTCCTCTGGGGCACTAACTCATTGTTCTTGTTGATGACCATCGTGATGGCTCTTTCTTTGGCACCACTTGGACTGGACTAATCCATGGGCTATTCAAAATCGGGTAGATCACCCCAACATCCAACAACTTTATGACTCTTTCTTTACTACCTCTTTCAAGGTGGGGTTGAGTCTGCGCTGAAACTAGGCAGCAGATTTTGTGTTCTCTTCAATTAGGATCTTGTGCATGCAAACTGTTGGAGATATTCCTTTTATGTCCAAGATCGACCAAGCTAGGGCTGTCTTATGTTTTCTTCAAACTTTCAGAAGTAACTCCTCCGTTTCAGCAATGAGTTCAGAGGCAACAATCACCGGGAAGGAATCTCCCTTCAAAAATGCATACTTGAGGTGCGCCAAGAGCTCCTTCAATTCTGGGGGATTTGATGGTGGTGTCTTTTCCTTCTCAAAATCTTGTTGCTCCTCCTTGCTGAGCTTTTCTTCATCTTCGGGCTTCATCAATTCGTTTGGGCTGTCCACCAACTCTTCATTATTACCTAATGTTTCTTGCATAGTTTCTAACACAATCTCATCCACGTCGTCACTATTATCATCTTCAAAAGTGTCAATATTATAACAAGAAGAATAATCAATTGCATGTTTCATAACATTAATGTCAAACATCAAATCTTCTTCATCTATCCTGAAGGTGAGCTTCCCTTGCTGGACATCAATCAAAGCATTCCCTGTTGCCAAGAAAGGTCTTCCCAAAATAATTGGTGGCTCCACCTCGGCATCCATCTCTAACATGAGGAAGTCTGCAGGGAAAATGAACTTGTCCACCTTGACAAGGACATCCTCCAGTAGCCCCTTGGGTCTTTTGACAGATTGGTCTGCCATTTGAAACTGATGTTGGCTTCAACTCTCCATATCCTATCTTAAGGAAGATGGAATAAGGCATTAAGTTTACACTTGCCCCCAAGTCACATAGGGCCTTTGCACAGTAGTAATCGCATATAGTGCAGGGCACCGTGAAGCTTCATGGGTCCTTCATCTTAGGAGGTAGCTTGTGTTGATAGACCGCACAACATTGCAGTGTAAGTTTCACTACTCCTTTATCTTCTATCTTCCTCTTATGCGGCTCATAAACTTCACGTACGTACTTGGGCATGTTCGATAATGCTTCATAGAAAGGAAGATTGTTTTGCAATTGTTTAAATATGTCAAGAAAATACACAAATTGTTTATCAAGCTGCTCTTTGCGAAATTTCTGCGGGTATGAGAGATCCCCAAATTGTGTGGTCCAGTAAACATATCTTATTCTCAGAATTTGTGGCTGGTGCAGGCTTAATTGTCAATTTCTCTTTAATCACGGGTTGTTGGTCATCATTCTCCTCGCCTTGCCCTCCAAGTTGCTTTCCACTCCTTAGAGAGATTGCTTTCGCTTCCTCTCTGAGATTTTTTTTGTGTTACTGGGCAGCAAATCCGGCGTGCGTCCTGTAAGAATGTTAGAAATATGGCTAACTTGAATCTCCAGGTTGCGTATGCTAGCATCCTGGTTGTTGACCTTTGACTCCATAGTTGTCATAAACCTAGTCATAAGCTCTTCTAGGTTACCCTTTCGTTCTTGGTCTTGCTTTGGAGGAGGTTGGTGTTGCTGCCTCGAGTATCCTTGTTGTGGAGGTTGCTGCCTTAATTTTGTCTCCAGGAAAAATTCGGATGGTTCCTCCAGTTGGGGTTGTAATTGTTCCCAAGCGGCTGGTTCCTTACAAAAGAATTAGAGACAAAGTCAGTGTTCTCAAACATGTTTTCTTGAGAGGAGTTTACCTTCCAGGATATCTACACTTGATCCTCCACTTGTATCATTGTGATTTGCTAGATTTAGGAACATGTCAAACTTCTTATTTAGTGACTCCAGATGAGTCACCATTGGCTACATCTTCAGTCAGCT
The DNA here is from genome assembly GCA_001647135.1 of Pontederia paniculata. NCBI lineage: Eukaryota > Viridiplantae > Streptophyta > Magnoliopsida > Commelinales > Pontederiaceae > Pontederia > Pontederia paniculata. The sequence continues at coordinate 62,002 of LTAE01000648.1, forward strand.
CATAGATTTCATTTGGGCGCTTCTTGCCCATCACCGTGCCTCCAACTCAAGCATCTAGCTTATCCTTATCGCTATGAAGCAATCCGTTATAGAAGCCCTCCATGAACTCCCACAATGAAATCCAATTATCACGGACCCCATCAAGGAGTTCCTTGAATCGATCCATGCCTCAAATAATGTCTCGTCATCATGTTGCCTGAAAGATCTCAACTCGTTTCTCAGCTTAGCGTCCTTTTGTGGAGGACAATATTTGTATATGAATTTCTCCACCAGCCGCGCCCATGTAGTAACTGATCCTGCAGGCAAAGTCTTCAATCAAGTGAAAGCTTTATCACGTAAGAAAGGAAATAGGTGTAACCATGCAGCATGCACTGAGACGTTATTGCACTTAAAAATGCTGCAAATGTTCAGGAAATGATCCAGATGATCGTGAGGACTCTCGTTGAATGTTCCCCCAAATTGGGATGATTGGATCATCCTAACTATGGCTGGGTTGATTTCGAAATGATTGACATTGATGGCTGGAAGTGTAATTCCAGATTTGACATATGTGTACTTCAACGCCACATAATCTATCATCATCATATGAACGCCCTCTTCATTGTCAGCTTCAATTTCAATGTTCCTATTGTCAGCCATTGGAACTTCTCTCCTTAAATCTCGGATAAATCTTTAGACAGGTTCAAAGTGCAATGGTTGACTCGAGCTTCTCGTTAGTCGCTGACTTCCTTGATTTGTTTGCTCCAGAATTGATAGCTTGTGATGTCAATTACTCCTGAAAAATACACAACCACAAGTAAAATAGACAAATACAAAAGTCTCAAAATAACACAAAACTAGATAAGTTAAAATAGTTCTCCGACAACGGCGCAAAAAAACTTGTTGGAAAAATGCGAACACAACAAATAGATTCTAGCAAGTGCACTAGTTGAACAAGTAATACAGTGATAAAGTAGAGTGTCCAACACACGAGAACTATATAACTATCTAATCCTAGAGGTTAATAGGAGACAACATTAGTTCTAGGGTTGATTCAATTTCAGAAACAAAAAGTAAAATTAAGAATAAAGGATATTCACAATGATAATGGTTGATGACTAGGGCCTAGATGATAACATGAAACATATATGCACCGATAGTTCTCACAGAAATAATTACATATGCAATCTCTCAACACTTTATTTCAGATGGATTAGGAATATGCCTAAGTATGATTCTCTTTAACGGATCAATCAACTATTCTAATGATCTTCACCTAAAAAGCACTCCTTAACAATTTTACTTCTCAGATTAATATCACAGAATGCGATAAGTATTATTCCTAGACTATTAAATTAGCCTTTAACGAGTTAACCTAACAGATCACACCTTATTATGTTCTTAACGGATCACAATAACATGTCATGAATTGCAAAACGAATTAATCACACTGCACAGTTAATGATCAACACATAATTTAGACTCAGGCAAACATGATCTGAAAAACAAATACTAATATTGATAACAAAAGTCTGGAAAACATAGAATCATTCAAAGCCTAATAACAAATGTTCACAATTCAAATTCTTCCTAAGAGAATTACAGAAAATTAAGAGAAAGGTTCATCCCAACATAAAGTGGAACAGGAAATACTCTTTCTCAAAAGTAGACAACTCTGAATCGCCTCCTTAATGGATGATCAACTCTTCCTCGTCCAGTAGCCCTTCAGGAGCAATCCTTCGTTATCTGGCTTCAAAGTGTAGGTTGACGGCTCCTTGCATACCTTCTCAGGTTGAAGAGGAAGCCTCTTATACTCTAGAGTTTCTAGGACTGAACATAGATTTTTCGTGTGAGCCTTTAGATAAAAACTTCTTTCGACCAAGGGTGGTGATCAAAACTTCATCAAAATAGCCCTCATGTCACACAAGATAACTCTCAAACCAGATAATCTTCCTGGCCATCGAATCACTTCAAAAAATCATGTGTATCATCGTCCATATCTTCATCACGCCCCGTGACACAGTATCACAACCCATAAATTCATCTAATACGCCTATGCTCAACATCTTACGGCTCGTAATGATGTCTTATGGCCTGTAACTCGGGTCCTGATCTGGTAGTATCCAGCTTTCTTCTCTTTCTTATGGCCTGCGACTTTTGATCACGACCCATAATAGAATGTTTTGTGCTTGTTGGCTCTCCTGTAAATTTTGTAACTTCATATCACGTCCCGTAATTGGTGGCATAACGACCCGTTACATAATGTCACGGCCCATGAAATTATGTAAATGTGAGTTGATGCTCTCTGCAGTAGCCGTAACACTTCATGACGACTCATTATGCGCTGAGTCTATAACAATTGATCTCTTCACGACCCGTGATAGTGTATCACAACCCGTAAGTCAGGCGCCGAATGGTTCCAAACTTCGCTCATTATAACTTACGGCCTATGATGTGGCTTCACGGCCCATAATGGTCTGATCTTCAAATTGAGCAACCTCTGTTGACGTCATGATGGTGCGTTGTGCCCTCTAAGTTGACAAGTAATGACCCGTAATGCTTTGTCACGACCCATAATGGGTTAAACTCCGCTCTGTTAAGGTTGTGACTTCGCATAACGACCCATAATGGACGTCATCTGCATATGATCTTCATGTATCACGGCCCGTAATGCATTATCATGGCCCGTGATAGTTGCTATTACTTGACTTTTCATTTCCGAACTTCATTCTTTCTTCGGTGTTGGTCCAAAAGTTGTTTCCTTTGCCATATCAGCCACCTTTTTACAATAAAAATACCAAACATAGGTAGATTCTGAATCTTGAAAGAATTATAACAAACTACGGACCAAATAAATGCATGCTATGAAGAATTATCTCAAAAATAGACCTAATGCAGGGCCTAAAATATGTTAGAATATACATGCATCATCATGTTCATGGTCATCACGGCTTCTAGGGTTTAACCCTACGGACGCTAGTTCGTGTTCGAGGGGGACGCGATCCTAGACCACTAGGGCCTTGATGTCTTCGATTTCAATGATTAAATCTTCATTATTTGTATAAGATTATGCATTTTATTAAATCAGAGTTAAAATAATATTTTGGATCTATCAGGAGACTAGAAAATTTGTATAATATTGTAAAAGCTATTTTACTATATGTATCAAACATAGCATGCATAATCTACCAAAACTTTATATCTAAAGGGGATCAGCTAATGCATGCAAAATTCAACATATATTTAGGCATGCATTTAGGTTTATTTTAGTTAGTTTTGTCAATGAATGCATCTATTTTGCTACTATTTGCTTTTATTTATTTGAAGTTATAAATCTACTCAAGTTTCATATTTTCGTTGTTTACGACACACGAGAAAGAAACAACAAAGCTATTGGAGAACATTATACTCAATTCGGAGTTCAAAAAAAGCCAAAATGGAAAACCAATGCTGTTGTCATGGGCTATAACAGAATTTAAAGGGTTGTTAAATGAGTTTGTAGCGAACCATGACAGAATGTAACGGGCCATGACAAGAGCAGAAATCGAGTTTTGTAAGATCATCATGATCGTTAAAGCTGTAACAAATTTGATAGATATTATAGGCCATGATATGGATCTTACGTGTCGTTAAATGACATTTCATATGCCATGATATATATTGCTGACTCTATAGAGAAGATAAATCGAAGTTATATGAAGTAATGGGTCGTTATATGAAGTTGCGACCTATAAGTGATGAGAAATGAGAGTTTTCAAGTTTGAGTACCATGAGTTACGGGTCGTTATATTCCATCATGAGGTGTTAAAGTGGTTTGTCACGGGTCAATATATTAATCGTGAGTCATTACAGTCATTTTCACAACCCACTAAATCCCATCACACGTCACAACAACAAGGTCAATTTCACCCATTCTCGCTTGAACTCGAATCTTTTGAAGGAATTTCAATGAAAAAAGGATTCGTAACCTATCCAAACTCTTTGGAGATCAACATGAAACATAATTAAGAAGATTTGAAAGTATTTGAAAGATTAAATCTCAGCCACAAAGTCAATTACGGATTTAACATAAAATTCCTTGTTTTGACATAGAAAGATTTTCAAAATTTCTCAAACTGCATGGAAACCCTTTGGAGGTTAGAAATATGCATGTTGAGAGCTAGATGCTAGGATATGTTAGAACATCCTAGAAGAGATGCCATAAGCTAAGGTGAATTCATATGCTAGGAGCCTGCAACATGTGCTTATAAGCCAAGGACGTGAGGGCAACTTGAAGGGCTGCTGAGAAGGTTTCTACGTGATATACTCATAACAAATATCGTACATGAGTTCATCGATATTTAAAAGAGTACTCTTTTTTCTACATTATGTTGTGATGATATTTTCTATAATCTTTTAGACAATTTTTTCTTCTAGAATAGTCTTAATTGCTAGGGTAAACTCCTGAACCATTTTTCTGTTGTTGAATATATTTTCTTTGATTCTCATGAACATGATTGACGAGTTTTAATTGAGATAGTTGGTTATTAACCATGTAGTGTGACCAATCTAATTTGTGAAATTCATGTCCTATCTTGTTGATCCGTTAAGAACTGTTAGATTTGTTAGCTGTTGAATTATCTCGTTAAGGGTGGTTCAATAGTTTAAGAATACATCTCTTTGCATCTTAAACTAAGTTAATTGAGAGTAGATCCATTGAGTAGTGCTTTTAATTTTACTACGATTGAGATAGTTGATTTATCCATTAAGGGAGATCATATATTCATCCATATGAGAATCAAATCTATTCATCATTGTTGAAATCAATTAATGCAGAGGAAAAACTAAGTTTGTTCCTAATCATATCTCTCATCGGTCCTCGAAATCATTAGTTTAAATTAGTTTACTTTTAATCTTTCTGTTATTTCATTTTTTGAATTCTTTCGACCACTCATTATTATCTCCTATTAGCCCCTGAAATGAGATAGTTAAATAAATTTCTTGTCGGATCTACAACTCTATATTCTAAACACTTTATTACTTGATCTACTAATGCACTTGTTAGCATATTTGCTATTTTAGCAATAAATTTTTGGCATTTGGGACAAAAAACTATCTCAATTAGGATTTCATATAGAGGAGCCTATGATTTCATATTATGTTAAAGTGGAATCCAACTCAAAGTTCAAAGTCTAGTAAAATTAGGACTTTTACCTTTTGAAACAACATATGTCGTGTCCTAGTTATACTGTGCCCTCTTTTTTTTTCCTCTACTAAAGTTGGGTGTTAAATAATTGTCAAATTAGCATTATTATTTCCATAACTTAATATGAGGTATTTATTTTACATAATTTTGAATTTGTTGGAAACCAGATTTACAGGAATCTTACCTTGTTAATTTCATATATTTTTATCAACTAAAAGGTATTTAGTTGCCTTAATTAAGATTCAGTAACAAAAAGGCAGTAGTCACATATTATTGTTTCTTGTCTAATTCTATTGCTTATGTGCATTTAGCCTACTTTACTCTCAAATTTGATGACTAATAAAGTAATAATTGTGTTCAATCTATATTAAGACTTCAGAAATTAACTTGTATAAACTATAAGAACTTAATATAATTGAATCAAATCTTTTGCCTTCTTTCTCCTATTCGGTTGCCAAGGGTAAGAGCTCTCCTATCTTATTTCTTGTCTCTTGCAATTGGGCCTCCTTTTCCCTTCTTGCTCTGGTTCGGCCGTTGCACAGAAGCTAAAACATTACAGTCGTCTTCTTTTTTCACTTTGATTTAGCTTCTCCCGTGAGATATCTTTTATTTTATTTTTCTCCTTTCCCATTGGCCGCCATGGGCAACATGTCACCAAATTAGAACCTTATTGGTAACAATAGAAGCAGGGGCTGCGGTAGCTGCACTGTTCTGTTATTATTTTGTTTTCGTCGTTTTTTATTTGGATTATTATAGTTACAAAAAGAGATACAATATACATTGAAAGGTGATGGTTTATTATGATCTTATAAATGTGCATATATGCACACTTCTAGTTATACACAATGTAACGTCCCCAAACCCATACCCCGCCACCTCGCAGAATGCGAACTTGGTGACGTTACCAACTTACATCTTTGACTATACTTTGACCAATCCACTGGTCAACACTATGAATCCATCAATGCGGAAGCCAATACCAGGACCTATGCCATGTGCAAGTCATCTCATCACGAACACCATCATGCTGTCGCTACGCCATCACCATCTATTTGAATATAATTGCCTACAAAATTGAATTTGTAGGGGAGATAAATCTCCCGTGAGTTTTGACACTCAGTATGTAAATGATCATAAATAAGATAATTAATATGTAAAAAAATCATTAGTTGACAATAAACTTTAGCAACTAATAATATCTCAATAGGGTCGTCTTTTACCTTTGGCCTTTAACTTTACCTTTCAATATCCATATCCAATAGATGGCAAGAATAGCAATTTACACCCTCTATGATGATGTCCTTTTCTTTCAATATCAATATCCAATGGATGACATGAGTAGCAATAATCACTTTCTCTGGTGATGCCAATATCTTTCCTTTCAATATACTCAAGTCATCATCAATATATCATTATCTATTTATCTTGCCATAGATGAAATAATCATTAACAATCAATGTGAGCCTTTATATCTCTCTGACCAAGTCTCCATATCCATACAATAGTTTCCTGGAGAAGGAACGCAATAGTTCCCAAAGGAAGGCAGTAACAATAGTCCCCTATGGGACGCAATAGCCGGGGGTCCTCCTCTTCATACTTAAGTTCAATCACAATCATTACAGCTTTTAAATCCTATCTTGAGCTATATTATCGTTTAAAGACACATAAACTACATCGCTCATCAATTCATGTTCAATCAATCAATACAATCACATCAATGTTCAATCAATCAATACAACCGTTTAGGGTTAGGGTTTCACATCTATCAATTATTACTTTATAATGTCAACATCAATCTTCACCGTCTGTCATGGCCCGTGAAATACAACTCACGATCATGAATCAACATCATCACGACTCGTGATGTGAATATCATGACCATTACGAGCTTCATATCGTCCTTCACGGTCATTCACGGCCCGTGAAGACCTCACGGGTTCTCACGGCCCATGAGGTCTTCACGGTCCATCGCTCCCTCCTGTTCATCACGTCCCGTGATATTCCATTACGGCCCGAACAGTGGCCATGAGTTCCACGTCAGGTCGCTCGGTGGTCGATTGAAACTTCGGTCAGCGTCCGTAGGCCTCTCCACAGCAAAGCATCTTCACGAGCGTGAGGAACCATCACAACCCGTGACCTTAGGTTACGGTCGTAAATCCATAATCTGCGACTGAAATTCGCCGCGTCACGGGCGCGACTTCGACACGTACTTCTCGGTCACGACCCGTGAAATCTCTCACAACCCGTGATGGGGCACTTCACGGTCCGTGATATCCCTATCACGGCCCGTGACGGGAAACCTGGCGTCCGGCTGGAGGTTCGCTCGGCCATTACATTGCAGTCACGGCCCGTGAAGTTGTCTTCACGGCCGTGACAAGTACCATCACGGTCGTGAAACCCTCTTTCACGGCCGTGATGATGCAGAAAGTATTATATCATTAATTAAAGCCGAATTAAGCATTATTTCTAGGGTTAAAACAAATTTAACATTCTAAATATTTATGGCTATCTAGCATGAACCCTAACATGCAGATTATTTAACGCTTATTTACATACCGAAAGCCCTAAATATGATCACAATTACGTATCCTCCTCTGTAGCCAACCTATCTTTTTCTTTGTCATTGATCTCCTACTCCATGTTGATCTAACCCTGTGAGGAGAGAGAAGGAAGAGGGAGAGAGAGAGCGGAGAGGGAGAGAAAAATTATGGGATGAGAGGAGAGGGTTGAGTCCTATTTATAGGAAAAGAGAAATCACCCCTAGATAGAATTTGAGTGTCATTAGGATTCTCAAAAGATGACTTTGTATGTGATTATAATTTTATAAGATAATCTTCCATGTNGTCCTATTTATAGGAAAAGAGAAATCACCCCTAGATAGAATTTGAGTGTCATTAGGATTCTCAAAAGATGACTTTGTATGTGATTATAATTTTATAAGATAATCTTCCATGTGATTATGATTCCTTTAAAAATAATCAACATATGATTATAAATATTTAATTGATAAGAAATATAACAATTTGATTTCAATTCAAACTTTTTTTCTAATCTTAACCAACTATATCTTTCCTTATCTTATCCTATCTATCTCCTCTTTATTTTATTATTATTGTTTTAAAATCTGAGATATTACACACAAGGTGAGCAAATATAGATTAGATAAAGGACTTGGTACATAAGGATTATGGTAATTACATGCGGAGTATGACAAGGAGGATATATTAAAGGGAGCAAAAGGAAAACAAATAATAAGATAGAGAGAAACAACATGAGACAATTACATGTAAAGAAACTAATGTGAAAATGGGCACGAGAAGGAATTGGAAAAAGTGAAAAGGGGAGGGCAAAAGGGGAAGGAAGGAAGGAAAAAGGAAAAAAAAATGAAGTATGGAACTAAGAAAGGAAAATAGGAGAAAAAGTAATATTAGTTTTGAATTCTCGTCTTTATCTTTTTCTTTGTGATATTGATTTATTATACAAATTCAAATTAATGAGAGCAATTTCATCATGTATAGAATAGATGAGGAAAAGTTTTTAATTTAAATTAATTTTCATTTTTTTATTTTATTATTTTAATATAAAAGATAATCATTGACCGTTTTAAGATAAAAGATTGAGGGTATTTATCGGATCGAATCGATTCGATGAATTCGACGATCTAAATCGATTTAATTTTAATTAGATCAGATCGAATCGTTGATTGACTCGAACCCGAACTGACTCAATTATAACTCGATCATCAATGGATCAAATACGGATTTCAATTTTTCGAATCCAATCAATTCGACCCAAATTGACTCAAATTTTAATATATATTTTTATTAAATTTAAACTAATTAATTCTTGATAAAAATTTTATATTACTTTAAAATTGAAATGTATTAAAAGTTTATGCTTGATATTATTTAAAAGTATTACGAATCTTTAAAAAATATACTACTTTCTTTTTTAAAATATAATTAATATTAAATATTATAAAAAATAATAATTTAAAATATATAAAAGACTTCAATTGAGATTCTATCTTCATTCGATCCAATTCGATCTATCGGAGATCAAAATTCAACCTAATTCGAATAAAATTCATGAGATTAGGTCGAGTTTTAGATCGGATCGGGTCGAATCCAACCCGTGTAATAAAAATAAATTAATTTCAATGATGAATAAATAGTTATTGACATTATTTTTGTTACACATATAATATTTATTGACGCTGAAAAATTACGACAATAAAATTGATTTAATGTCGGTGGAAAGGAATCCAAGGAATCGGTCCATGTGGCTTCGACAAGCGATTTCTAATTCAACTTTACAACGTGCCCTTGAAGCCACCTTGTCCGTGTGTGCTCTAACGTGGCTTCGGGGGAAATGGAGAACAAAGTTAGGTGGTTATAATTTGAAAAATATTATAAGAAAATCAACCAACAGTTAGATGAAGTGATAAACAGAGTAAAAGAAAAATAATTATTAAAAGCAATTCAATATTTAAAAATTAATATTTCAACATAATTTATCAATCAAGAGCCAAAAGTACGAAAGAGTGGCCAACCATTTATAGGTTTTTTTTTTAAATTTTATTCCGTAAATCATACGTTGTTCATATGGTAACTAATTCCAGTATTCGTTGAGGTAAATAGTCTGTACTGCTATTTTTAATATATTTTCGTTTTTTTATTTATTTTATTATAATTTATAAAGTTTATTTGGAGTAAACAAAAAAAAAAGGATATGCAAACTGAAAAAATGAAAAAAAAAAACTGCAACTGGTATTCCAATTCAAGTCTAAACAAAGTGCATCGAAACATCTCCTCCTACCATCAGGAATTTACTTACTACACACGCAACGCAAATTGTGCATGTCATATCTACGACTGGATCAAAAGCAAGAAACGAAATCAAACAAAAGAAGAATAAGAAGCCGAAATATTACCATCGTTCGATTACATATTTAAAGTTCCACAAACAGCATATATATGTCTGGATCAAATTTATTAAGCATTGACCGACTTGAAGGACGTGAGCTGTCTGGTACCCGTCCATGGCCTGTCCCAAACAACGGCCTCGTAGTAATCCGCCGCGCCGGTGGCGGAGGCCGAGCCGCCGCCGTTGCTGGCCTCGATGACGAGGCGATAGTTCGTCCCGGCCACCACCTGGGTCTCGCCTCTCACGACCTTGACGAAGACGAGCTTGTCTCCCTGCTTGTTGTGCTCGGAGACGGCGAACTGCGCGATCTCGACGACGTAGGAGTTGCTGGGGTCCTTTATGGGCGTCCAGCCTCCCACCATGCGGGCGTCGGAGGACGGGAAGAGGAGGGAGAAGGAGAGAAGGCCGGCGAGGAGGAAGAGAAGAGGGAAGGAGGATCTCATGGTGGTCTCTCTTGTTGTTCTGTTTGGATGACGGAATTGAGGAAGAGGGCGGATGACTCTTTGGTGGTATTTCTTTTAACTATTTATAGAGGAGAGGAGAGAGGAGACCATGGGCCGCATTTGGTTAAAGATGTGGCCCATAAGGTTTTAAAATATGTCCAAAATCATTCCACCTCCGTGTGAACCGACTGACGCGTTATTCTCTCTCTTATCCATTAAATTGTCATTTCAAAAGTTATTGACGAGAATTAGTACTTATGCTTAATATAAAAAAAAATGTTCATAGCTAAAAAACAATTGAAATTGTCATCTTTAACATTTTTTATAATATTTCTAATATTCGTGGGACGAAAATTGGTATACAAATTTAAGTTATATCTTGAGGTGCATTATTTTTAGCTGAAAAAATAAGCATTAAAAGGTATTTTTCTTTGTAACCCATCTGAACACTTTTTTCTATCCCGATCCACCAATATCCACTAATCCAATACTAAGAAAAAATAAAATAAATAAACTTTATTATTATTATTATTAAGTAAAAAAATATGTAGCACATTTATACATAAAGTAACGACACTATAAATAAATAACGTTAAAATTTATATAAAAAATATCGTTACTTTTTGATGCGCTACACACACTATACTAAAAATACGCTAATATTATTATTATTATTATTGTAACATCCCTAACCAAGGCGTGATATTGTCCGCTCTGGGCCTTAGCCCGCACGGTTTTACCAAAACGCGTCACACCTAGTGAAGGGCATGTCCCCATATATACCCAGCATCTCTCCCGTGACTTGTGCATGTGGGACTAATCCAAGGCATGCCTCTTGCATCCTTTCCCCCTTAAGGGACTCAACGTCCTCGTTGAGTGATCTCCCACCATGACACAGAGGCCCACGCGGAGTGGCTCTGATACCACATGTAACATCCCTGAACAAGGCGTGATATTGTCCGCTCTAATTATTATTATTATTATTATTATTATTATTATTATTATTATCCTTCTTCTTGGTTGCCAACGCAACACTTTGAAGTGGGAATTTGGACTCGGAAGTCCAACAAGATCAGAGAACGTTGCATCATCACGTTGAAATGGAGACGCGGTTTTCAAACGGGTCCGCTGGCCAATTTTTAATTGGATCGGCCGGCCGCATAGCTTCTAATTCAGGCCGCAACGCGTTTCTTATCCCTCGACCTTCCTCATCCTAACATCCTCTAATACTCATATATTTAAAATGACCTAAAAAACTTAACAATATAGCAATGCTTCTTTTAATAGTCATGTCTATTTTTAATGATTCAGGACTGCCTTCCAAACAATCAAGCCTCCCTGATTTGGCTATTCCAAATCTTTGAAAATTAATTAATCTTAAATGAATCAAATAACTAAAAAATAAATTGTGTGAGAATTAAAAAATAATTTTTTTATATAAATAAATTATTTGAATATAAAAAAATTACAATAATAATTTCTAGTGATATATTTAACATATTATTATAATTTTTTAAAAAAATCATAATAAATAATAGAAATTAATACTGAACTTATTAAAATAAGAAAAAAAACTAATTTTATGCATTATATAATAAAATATTTATGTTAAATCCCTCATCAAAAGAAGTGTTAAACTTAAACTAAAAATAATTTAATAAGACAAAATAATAATATAGTGAAGTAATATTAAATTTATAATTATATTACTGAATTATTATAAAATTAAAATTTATTACTTCAAACTAAGGGTAATACTCAAAAATTAAAAATAACGCTAAAATTAAAAATAAATGTTAAAACAAGAGAGTGAGAGGAGAGATTTTTGAATTAAATGTTTCAGAAAAAAAAAAGAAAAGGTGGGAAGAGAGACATATCAACCAAAAAAAGGGGTTACATAAAAATGTAAAAAAAGTTTATGTGCCAGTATGAAATAGGAACCTTCAAGAACCTATTTTCCAAAATTTGGGATAATGTGAACAAGAGTTTTGGGTATAGAATTCTTCTCCAATTATTTGTAAGGGTTTAAGGTAAACCTCTTCTATATTTGTTTAGAAAGAAAAGTTATCATGTGATATTTAAAATTATGTTACGAAGTGTGTAACGCCCCGTCGTTCCAAAAAAAAATTAAAACGGACCATGTCCAACACAGGCACAACCCATTTTCATTGCACCAGATGAACAACCAAGGTTAATTTCAATTAAAATGAAATTCGAGACTTGAAATTTTAATTCATTTCAAACTTCACCTAAACTATAGACCACTCCTATATATGTTGAATCTAGGATCCCGAGATTATTTTGGTGAAAATTTGTGAGGAAACTTAGTCTGGACTAATGAACTTGTTGAATTGTGTTTTGAAATATAGAATTTTTCATATTCAGAGAATGATAGGTCGATCGAAGTTGATGAATGAATGACCTATGCACATAGAAGATATAACACGAAATCCTATGTGTGCAGTGGTCGTCCAAAGGATGTGAAGTGATCGACCAATATGAAGAACTAAGACGAAAGAAATGGACTCAAAGACTAAGCGATCGACAAAAGATTTTGAGAGGACGACCAAAGACAAGGATGAATAGAGAAGGTCGCCCTTTGAAGAATAATGGGCGACCGATGATTCTACAACAATAGTACAACGGTTGGAGAACGGGCGGTCCAAGGAGAAGTGGACGCCCGATGAGGAGACTTAGCCGAAGAGGTGATTTGGCTGAGGAAGGAGAGGTCGTCCGAAGATGAAGGATGAACGATCGAAGCACTGAGGAAGAAGGCAATGGTCGCCCAAGGACTTCAGAGTGAAGACAGTGGACGACCGAGAGAGTGCCAAGGGTGAAGTGGACGTCCGAAGGCTCAAGAG
>LTAE01000649.1:0-44378 GCA_001647135.1 Pontederia paniculata
TTCTAGGGCAAGAGTTATAGAATATCTAACAAAGCTACAAGTGTATCAGAAGATTTTTATTCCTAAAAAGACCTAGAATGACCTAAAAGGATAGCTAATCACGTTTAGATATGCACATGAGAGATTATTAGATGACTTTCATACATCACAATAGATCATCTAATGAAAACATACAAAATCCCCAATTTTTCTTCAAATCCTAGAACATTAGGGATATTAGCCACGCATCATAAGAGATAAGAACAATGATTCCATTATGAAAAACATGTTCATCAAATCCAAACAAGAAGATACGAATAGGTTCATAAATTACAGAAAGCGCGTCTTTGAGTTTTTCCAAAACCTAGACCTATCCCTTCTCCACAAGCCTTCTTTGTCTTTTTTCTCTGTCCTCCCCCTCCATCGACCTAATTTCTCCTCTTTTATACTTTCTAAATCCACAAACATTCACCCGTTACAAAATGACCAAAATACCCATAAAAATATTAAAAAACGGCCCTTCAGAGCTCCCAATACGGGCGGACTGAAATATCCAATACGGTTGTATCGATATTGTATCTCAATTCAGCCTGGGGTACAATACGGTCGTACAAATCAATACGGTCGGACCGAAATCTGCTCAGGTTGACAATACGGTCGTATTCTTCACGTTGGTCTGACAGTATTCTTCCTTCATTCAGTTGTCTTTCTTCTTTAGCATCTGTACGGCCGTATTCTCTTTGCCGGGGCGACCGTATTCTCTCTGAAAACTTGATATTTTTCTGATTTCGTGTGCTTGTCATCTCTTGTCAAAAAAATACAACTTTGTGTAGATCTCCGATTATTGGACATAAATAATATCTAAATAAACTCAAATTTAATACCAAAAGGAGTTGATTTGCATTCATTTCATTCACTTATCAGAAGTCTAGCGGGGATAGTCCATCATACTCTTTTCAGCTGGTCAACACCAGGTTCAACCTCAATCTAGCCGAGTTCAACGTCGTATACCATTTCCCCGACCACGGCTATGTGCGTATTCTCAAGGATTTTGATGCTAGTGACTTTTGGAGGCGTATCACGGGAGCTGCCCACCTCAATTATCATACAACGAAGAGTATGATGATCCAAAATCTAGTCTTTCAATATGTGCACCGGATCTTATCTAACTCTATTTTCGGGAGGGGTGACAGCGATGACTCGGTGACAGAACCAGAGTTATTCTTTCTCTACTGCATGGCTATCCATACACTTGTGAATGTGGGAGCATTTCTCGCGCGTACTTTTCAGAAGAACTCTAAGAAAGATAAAGGGACAATTGTTATAGGAGCTCTCATTACCCCAATTGCAATGCACCTCAGTTTGGACTTGGATGATTTGGACTCCCGAGATGATTCATCATTTCTGGACCAGCGCATAGTCCAAGTGATGAAGCTTAGAGGTATTCGGCAGGGAGTCCCAATATTTCTCTTCAAGGATTCAGACATGGTCCTACCTTGTTCAGAGACGGAGATGTTCGACCCCTCCAACGAAGCCAATTGGATCCTGCTGCCCACAGATGCACCTCAGCTGTCACCATTCATTCCACCTCGCCGAGCGCCAGAGCCTGCCCAACATGCCCATCCCTCCTACATGGATGTTGACCTGCTAGTGTTCCTGTTACTTATGACTTTTCTTCTATGTATTATGTTCTTTTCTATGCAGGGCGACATTAGAGACATTAGAGATTGCTAGGAGAGGACTGAGAACATGGTCCGACGCATGCATGACTACCATGTTGACCAATGACACTATGGAGCTTTGCTATTCTACCCACCACCGCCACCACCACCTCAGGAGTAGACTAGGTCATATTTGATCATTTTGTACTTTTTATTTTTGAGTGTGTGTTCATACATTTCGTACCCTACCTTCGGCTGGGCCAAAACACTGAGAACAGTGTTCGGTTTAAGCTTGGGGTAGTGCATTATCATGCATCATATTTTTGCTTATGTTCTGCATATTTTCTTTATGTAATGCATATTTGCTTATTGCATTGTTAGTATTGCATGGTTGTCATATCAATGAAAAAATCTAGAACAAATTGAAAATAAATTGAAATTCCGAAATATCAAAGTGTCTCATGCTTTGTGATGCTAACTTTCTGAAAATAATATTCAGAGACAACTTGTAGGTAACGAAATTTTTAATTAATGTATCTCTTATCACATGAACTTTTGGAAAATATGAATTGTAGATTGTTGCCAAATAGAATATTAGATACTTAGACTACAATTTATGGTTTATGTTTTGCATGTATTTTATATTATTATTGATAATAATTACTTATTTACTTAATCATTAAGTGTATGTTGAGCTTAGTACAACATTTATTTTATATATTTATATTTGAAAACTTTTATGTTTAAGTAGTTGAGGAGGTTGTGACATGTGTTGTCCAAAACCTTGGAGAGTTCGGGTTATTAGATCCGTAGGGGTTCTTGCCTGGTTACCTAAGGCCATCTGGTCTGGGATCCACCGGTCGAAAACCCAGTAAGCTCGAGGGGTGCTTCATCACCTGTTGCCCTAAGGCCACTTGGTCTAGGAGTCATCAGTGGAAAGCCCGCTACACAGACCTCCTTGTGTAATCCTGCGTGAGGGCTAGAATCTGAAAATAAATTGAATAAAAGAAACAAAAAATTGAAAAATAAATTATTTTATTAAGCTTAGTATACACTTGTGTTTTCAGAATTGAAGTTCTTATTTGATATACTAATCATTGGTGCATGTAGGGCTGAACTTGAAAGAGTTTAAATGTGTTTAAGTACTAGGAATTTATGTGGTTGGGATTAGTCAGATTGTGGAAAGAAGTTCTGGTGATGACTGAATAAATGAAGGGCATGTTAAAAGTAGTTATTCCATAGGGTGGAAACTATGATTGAAACCCTTTTATTTTTTGAGTTTTGCTCTTAATATTGCTTGAGGACAAACAAACATCTAAGCTTGGAGTTGTTAACGCATGCATTTTACAACATATTTTAGGGTTTGAATTAGACATTATTCTGAGTCATTTTCATATTGCATGCATCTATTTTCTACTTTATTTGATTCTATTCTTCCTAGTCCGAAATCTACTCTTGTTTGGTGTATTTTGTAGGAAATCACATGGAAAGGTGGAAGAAGGATCAAAATCAACTTAAAACCACAACGAAGCATCATTACGAAGGAGAAACCAACTCTTGGATTTCATCACGGGTCGTGATGCATCAGTTAGCAGCAGCAAAGAGCCGTGGGTGCCGAAAGCAAGATTTCGACTCAAATTTTACGGGCCATGATAGATGGTCATGGGTCGTTATCGAAGTTTATCACAATCGCAACATGTATCACGACCACATGCCAAAGCTCAGTTACAACTCCAGCCATCACGGGTCGTTATACCAAGTTACGGGCCGTGAAGTGATATCACGTAGCGTCATTTCTTATCATGGCGTCGACAGGCAGTAGTTTACGAGTTGAGACGCATTACGGGTCGTGATCTCATGTTACGGGCCGTAAGATGTGAAGAATCCGAGAACAGAACCTGTTCAGCGCCCGAGTTACGTGCATGAAATATCATTACGGGCCATGACTACATGAACATTGGATGTACCTTTACTTACGAGCCGTGACATCCTGTCACGGGCCGTGATGAAGGTACGCAATTTGATATATTAGTGATTCCAAGATGATTTGATGGCCATGAAGCTTGGGATTTAATTAAAGACTTTAAATATTAGATTCCTATCATATTTCTGAGGATTTGCAAAAGTTTGACTCTCATCATCACCGTTGATCGAGAAGCATATTTGATACAAGGGTTCACATGTAATGTTGATCAAACCCTAAGAAACCCTAGGGTATAAGAGGTTTCGTCTTGAACCTGAAAAGGGAGAGGGCAGACGAGAAGATTGAAGTCGTCAACCAGAGCAAGAATGCTAGAGAGCAGAAGATATTCTGAAGGTTTGCCAACGAGAAGAAGGAAGTCATCCGTTAAAGAGTCTGCCCAGATTCTGTTCAACTTTCCAGAGGAGTACCTTTCTTGTTTCATCATCTGTTTGGACGAATTATTCTGTAATTAGAACAATTTATTATGGATATTTTTTGTATTAGTTTTCCTTTCTTTGATAACATTGCTACTATAGACTATGTAGTTTTCATAATCTTTATTTGAATTTATTCTTCATGATCATGATTGCTCGGGATTTCTGAGTATGAATTATTGATTTGCAATTCATGTCCTGCGACTCTGATCCGTTAAGGGCATTGTCATTTTTGGTTTGTTAGGCCAACCTGTTGAGGGTGATTTAATAATCTAGGGAAATAACTTACTGCATCTTGTGTTTTCTTCCTGAGAATAGATTCATTAAGGGGTATTATCTGGAAAGATTAATATAAGATAGTTGAGTTACCCGTTAAGGGAATTCATACCTTAAGTTTTCCTACCCATCTGAAGAACCAAGAGTTAATTTCGACGTCATATATGTCTGTCGTATAAAGTTATGAGTACTCATTTGATGTTAGTATCGTCCAGGCCCTATTCCTCATCATTTTCATTTTATTTTAGTTTGTTTAGTTTCTGAAAGTTCACAAATCACTCATCTTATGTTTGTCTTCTATTAACCTCTAGGATTAGATTTTTAGTTCCTCGTGGGTTCGACACTCTACTCTTTCACTTTATTACTTGTTCGACTAGTGCACTTGCTAGCATTTGAATTTGCTTGTGTTAGCATTTTTCGCATCAACAACTAAGCCTAGGATTTTGGCTAGCAATCCCGTCTTGTCATGGAAAAAGTTTGTGGATGTCTTCTTTGAAAAATATTTCTCAAACTATGCATGTGATCAAAAACTAATTGATTTCCTCAAGCTTGAGCAAGGTAACATGACCGTTGATCAAGATGAAGCCAAGTTTGCTGAGTTATCTAGGTTTGAACCACATTTAGTTGTTGATGATGCTGAAAGAGCAAAGAAATTTGAGAGGGGATTAAAGATTTCCATCAGGAATAGACTCACAGCCTTAAAGTTACGTGTATACGATGAAGTATATGAAAGAACTAAATTAGTAGAGAATGACTTGCAACTATTTTACTCAGATCGGGAACAGAAAAAGAAAGAGAGAGGTTCTTCTTTTCATCAACTTAAGCCAAAGAATTTTGACTTTAAAAGAAAGAGGAATGAGAAACCAATTCGCAAACAACAACCACAAATATATAACAAAACTTGTGAAAAATGTGGAACGAATCATGGAAAGGCACGTTGTCACCCTCAACAGATACTATAGCACATGTTTTGATTGATTCAGGTTCTACACATTCCTTTGTATCACCAAAATTTGCATGTCATCTGAAGACAAAAAGGGAACCTTTAGATTATTATATGACAAGTTTGACTCTGGGTAATATTGTGTCTTCAGATATAGTACCCAAATTATATGAAGTTAAAGTGGGTGATAGGTCATTGATTGGTGATCTAATTATTTTGCATATTTATGACTTTGATGTAATTCTGGGTATGAATTGGTTGTCTACCTATCATGCTTGTCTAGATTGTCATAAAAAGATAGCGACATTCATCATTCCCAATCTGCCATCATTTTGTTTTATAGGAGATAGAGGAGTAAATATTTGTCCTTTAATCTCTTATATGCATGCCAATAAGTTGCTTAGGAAAGGGTGTGAGGGTTTCTTGGCCTTCTTGGTTGGGACTACAAAGAAGGAAACAAGTTTGAACAATGCTCCTATTTTTAAGGCGTTTCCAGATGTATTCCCAGAGGAGTTGTCTTGTTTACCTCCTGATAGAGAAATAGAGTTCGCTATAGATCTTTTCCCTAGAACTACTCCCATTTCCAAAACTCCTTATTGGATGCACCTACATAACTAAAAGAATTGAAGCAACAACTACAAGAGCTCTTAGACAAAGGTTTTATTCGGATAATCGTATATCTTGGGGAGCCCTAGTATTATTCGTTAAGAAGAAAGATGGATTTTTCGATTATGCATCGATTATAGACAACTGAATCGAGTGACAGTAAAAAATAAGTATTCATTGCCAAGAATAGATTACTTGTTTGATCAACTGCAAGGTGCATCTATATTTTCCAAGATTGATCTCAGATCCGGGTATCATCAACTTAAGACCAATGAAAATGATATTCCAAAAACTGCATTCATAACACACTATGTCATTATGAGTTCTTAGTAATGTCATTTGAATTAACTAATGCACCAGCTGCCTTTATGGACATGATGAATCAGATTTTCAAGCCTTTCCTAGATCAGTTTGGTTATCATTTTTATTGACGACATCTTGATTTATTCCAAAAGCTATGTAGAACACGAAGAACATTTAGGGACTATTCTACAAAATCTTAGATAGGAAAAGTTATATGCAAAGTTCAGTAAATGTGAATTTTAGATTGATCATGTGTTTTTGGGTCATGTGGTATCCAAAGAAGGCATCTCAGTTGATCCATCTAAAGTGGAGTCTACAGTTATTGAAGTTAAAAGTTTCTTGGGATTAGCAGGTTATTATAGGAGATTTGTTGAGGGTTTTTCTATAATTGACACATCTCTTACCGGACTAACACGTAAGAACATTAACTTTGTGTGGTCTAAAGAATGTGAAAGAAGTTTTCAGGAACTTAAGAAACGATTAACAAGTGCACCTGCCTTGACTATTTCATCTAGTTCTGGTGGTTTTGTCATATATAATGATGTGTCACGAAAGGGTTTAGGATGTGTTTTGATGCAAAATGTTCAAGTAGTGGCATATGCATCCAGGAAACTAAAAGATTATGAGCAAAATTACCCCACACATGATTTGGAACTTGCTGATATTATTATTGCACTTAAGATTTGGAGACACTATCTATATGGAGAAAAGTTTGAAATATACATAGATCACAAGAGCTTGAAATATCTTTTCTCACAGAAGGAATTAAATATGAGGCAAAGATGATGGATGGATATCGTAAAAGGCTATGATTGTTCCATTCTTTATCATCCTGAAAAAGCAAATACTGTGGCTGATGCTCTCAGTAAGAAATCAGATTTCATAGCTAACTTGATGATAAGGGAATGGAAACTCCTTGAAGAATTGAGAAATTTAGACTTTATATTTTTAGATAAGAGTTCTAATGGGATATTGGCTACAATGAGAGTAGAACCAATACTTTTGCACAGGATCAAAGAGGCTCAATAGAATGACCCTCTTGGCACTTCAAAGTAAAAGGAATGAGAAAGAAATGGGAATTTTCAAATTAAGAAAGATGGAATATTGAGATTCAAGAATAGGATTTGTGTTTCTAACGATATTGAAGTGCGAAAGATGATTTTAGAAGAAGCATATCGAACACCCTATAGTGTACACCCGGGAAGTACGAAGATTTACTAAAATCTTCGGAAGTATTATTGGTGGAAAGGCATGAAGAAGAACATCGCTGAATTTGTATCCAAGTTCTTAGTATGTCAGCAAATAAAAATAGAACATCAAAAATCTAGATGCATGTTACAACCACTTCCTATACCTCAATGGAAATGGGAAGATGTAACTATGGACTTTGCTGAAGGACTACAGAGGACTAGTAAAGGGCACAATGCAATATGGGTTATTGTGGACCGATTAACAAAGTCAGCTCACTTTATACCTATTAGAAGATATTATCCCTTGAGTAAACTTGCAACTATATATATTTAGGAGATTGTTCAATTACATGGGGTACCAATTAGTATCACTTCTGATCGTGACCCTCGTTTTACATCACATTTTTTGGAAGCTCTACTCAAGCCTTGGGTAGATTACAATTTAGTTCAGCTTTTCACCCACAAACCGATGGACAATCCGAAAGGACTATCCAAACTTTGGAAGATATGCTTTGTGCATGTGTTCTAGATTTTGGTGGCAGTTGGTAGGAACATGTCTTTCTTATAGAATTTGCTTACAATAATAGTTATCAAAACAGTATTGAGATGACACCTTATGAGGCATTATATGAAAGAAGTTGTAGATCACCCATATGTTATGGAAGAAGTTGGCAAAAGAAAACTTACAGGTCCAGAGAAAGTTCAAACCACCACAGATAAAATCAAATTCATCCATGAAAAGCTCAAAGTCGCACAAAGTAGACAAAAGAGTTATGCTAATAATCACCGAAGGCCTCTTGAATTTCAGAAAGGAGATAAGGTTTTCCTGAAGATATATCCAAGAAAGGGAGTTATGAGATTTGATAGGAAAGATAAACTAAGCTCACGATATATAGGACCATTTCAAATTCTCGAAGGAATTGGATCAGTAGTGTACTATTTAGCCCTACCTTCTGATATGAATATTGTACATGATGTGCTTCATGTCTCCATGTTGAGAAAATATGAACCAGATCCATCACATGTGATTCAATATGAACCCATTCAAATAGAGGAGAATATGTCATATGAGAAGAAGCCAATTCACACTTTAGACCGGAAGGAACAAGTTCTAAGATCAAAGTAATTTCGTTGATTAAAGTACTATGGAAACACCATAATATTGAGGTGGCCACCTGGGAGACTGAAAGAGAGATGCGTGATCAATACCATATTTGTTTCATCAATAAGGTATGTTAATTTCGAGGACGAAATTCATTTTAAGGGAGGGGGTAGAATGTGATATCCATGATAAACATGAGATTATAAATATTAATTGTGTATTTAAGTGGTTAATATTTGCTATCATGTATGTGTTAAAGTGTGTATTCTAGTTTCAGTTTTCATATACTAAGAATTAGTGAAATCTAACTAAGGCATGAAAATATGATTTTTGAACATTTTAAAATTTTGGAAATTAAAGTCCCAGTAATTGTTCCTATATGTTGAAGTGCATTAAATATGATTTTTAATAAATTTTAGGAAGAGTTTTAGTTAAGTTAAATGAAGGGACAAAAATGAAAAATGTGTAGAATTGTCGATTTTGTTCTTCGGCCCAAAATTTAGATTTTGACTCCTTTGGAATTTAATTTTACAAATATTTTATTTGAATTCAAATAGAGAGTAGTTTCTTATTTACATGTAATGTTTTAGGTAAATTAATAAATAAAATAAATAAAGGAAAAGACAAATCATTTACTAAATGAATAAATAAAAAAAATAAAGAAAAAGATAAACCATTTACTTAAATGATATTACATATAAATAATAATATTAACAAGGATATAATGATAACTTTACCAACCGACTTTAAGTCGGTATTACACCTATATATATATATACCTCTAGAGCCACTTTTTACAACTAGTTTTCTATCCGTATTCATTTTAACCTGAGATAAAAAAAATAAGTATAAGAACAAAGGAAAGCTAAGGAAGTGGAATAGAAGCTAAGGTGTTATCATTGAGGATTTCATGTTAGGTAAGTTGTTAGCTCCTCTCCTATGAATTATCCTTAGAAAATTTGGCTAAAACTACTTTTCCCTAATCTGCAATGAAACATGTAGTTCTTCTCTTTGTGTTTTCATCATGGATTATTGTCTCCATGGTGAAGAATATGCCCAAATTAGGAACAAAGTAGACGCTGATATTGAGGTTATTATTGTATCACTCTTGAATTATTCAAAAATTATGAAATTAAACTTAAACTCCTTTTGAAATCCACTTATCAGGGCCTTTAGAATTTTCTTAGTTACAGTTGTACACTAGAAGTTATTTATCCAAATTTAAGAAATCATGCTACATGTTTCTTACTATGTATATGCAAATAGTAGTGTTGGGATACTTCAAATACTAAGACTTTAGGTTTGTTATTCTAGTGATAATAGTTCATATATGTCTACTTTCTGGGATATCTAGGATCTCATAAAAATGTTTTGTATACTGAGAGTCATCTCTTTTAATGCACAACATTACATAAACAAAACAGTTTAGTGCTATATTTTGTATATTTTGGAACTAATTATGGGATTTATATGGAATAAAGTTATCAAGGTCTTGCTTTAGGAAAATATTATGATTGGATCATTATTATGTGTTTTACATTCAATGACACTTAATGTGTTATGTTGGAAATTGAAACATGTGTTAGGTAATAAAGTGCATAGTGTCGAAGTAACTATACTTCTGAATATATATGAGAGTAAATGATATTGTTTATATGAACACAACAAAGAATTGAATCATTTATTTATAATTATGTTATATGATTGATATGACAAGGTGATGCATTTGCATTTTACATGAGCATGCATTTGCATTACCCCTGTCGAGTTGATATGTTTACCCCTATAGGTTGAAATACCTTATAGGATTGATATGTTAAATTCCCGGAAGGACGACTCAAGGTTGCTTGTACCTAAGTATCATGCGAACCAAAGTGCTACATTATAATCAATTGGAGCCACCACTTGAGTTCGTAGGTGCCACCTCTAGAATCCAACAATCACTATTCCGACAGGGTTGACATGATATCCCAGACGGGATGGTACCTCTGGACAGTTGGTGATATGACATGTACATCCATCCATGACTTTTATATACCCCCATGTGACAAGTGTGATGTTATTACGTTATTGTAATAGGATGAGATTGATTATGCATATGATAAGTGTTGTACTTATGTGTTATCAGGGTAATGATAAACTTGATATTGTTTTATCCAAATTGAATATGTGATAACACATGGATTATGAGTTTTCAACTTACTGAGTTGTGCTTATATTGTGTTCATTTTTTTTTCAGATCAGTAGACCAGTTCCGAGGTTGTGCTTGGCGATCCTATGTCAGGATTAGAAGCACTTTTGGACAAGAGGAACAGATGAGACTTGTGTCTCCTATGTTTCTTTTGGAAGAACTTGAGAGTCATTTTGTATGTGTAATATAAAAAAAAGAGTTGGTTGTAATATTTGAAACTAGACTTGTATGTTAAAAAGTTAAATAGTGCACTGTGTCACACAGCATCAACTCTTCCTCAGCTTGCGCTGTGTGTGGCCCTATCCAAGCTCAGCTTGTGCAGGCAGCCCAACAACAAAACACCAAGGATCTTGTCCAAGAGAGAAGAATACAAGCATGCCACAATGCACAGAACAAAGCACACAAGAGACACAAGAGAATTGAGGGGAAAATTGAGGTACTCTTATCGAACAGCTCCCATGTACATCACTCATGAAAGATCCTGCTCAAAGGAAGGTAGAATGTTGTTGTCCTCAAGGTGGCAGCTCAAATCCCTTATATATAATAGGACATGGCTGCACCTTTCACTAGAGGATATGTGGCATCTATTCCATGGAGAATCCTAAACATGTACCCCACTGAAAAAACCCCCAATGACCCACTCAGAGCTTTCCTTGTATATTAGGAGAGCTGCTACAAGAAGAACCAATAGAAGAGGAGCAAAGTGGGTCAAATGCCCCTCTCACAACCTCCATACATGTGGAGTGTAGGAGCAGCCCATGGAGCTACTTATCCACCTGCTCTGAGTTGTATCCATGCCCTGGAAGGTCGGGTGCACGTCGGACCGCGCCCCCAGGGCGCCCCAGTGCGCCGGGGCGGGCCCCGATGCGCCCTGGCGCGCCCTGTCATGGCCCAGTGTGGCCTTCACCCAGGAAGCGTCTTAGAACTCCATTGTGCATCCATAAGAGTGTATACACCTGCTCAAATGATCTACACAACAGTTGTACATGTCTCCGACCTTCGGCGCCCGCACATGAGGCTGCACCCGGCAAAAATGTCACCAAAAGAAGTCCGTGCCTGATGTACATTGTGGCTTCAGTCTTCACATCATGTGTGCATGTTGAGTGCATCGCACTGCCTTGGCCTCAGGCCCCCACCGATGCATTTGGCACTGCATGGCGGCATGGCCATTGGCCCCCCGCGCGCTCAACGCTGCGTTGTCCGACTTCGAGTGGCTGGTCCTAGCGGAGTGTGACAACTGGCTCTGAATGATCAATAAAAAGCTTGCAGGGTTTGACCACTTTCTATTATAATACTCTTGAATTAATAGCATGTTTCTGCAATTTTACTTGATCGTCCATGATATATTGCGATCTGTGGGATAAACCAAGGTTTAAATTGAGGTCGTGACAACTTGGCCACAAAATTTCTAGTAAAGCCATTGAGGTGAACAGGGTCAAAAAAGATGTTATTGCAAATTTACCCCCACCTACCACTGTTAGAGTAATCAGGAGTTTTCTAGGACATGCCAGCTTCTACAAATGATTCATTAGAGATTTTTCAAAGGTCGCGAAATCATTGACAACCTTGCTATCAAAGGATGTCAAGTTTGATTTGATACTGAATGTCTGGAGGCCATTCAAAGCTTGAAGGAAAAAATGAGTTCTGCCCTTATAGTAGTCGCACTTGATTGGAGTTCACTCTTTGAACTCATGTGTGCCGCGAGTGATCAAGCGATTGGGGTTGTGCTGGGTCAACATCACAACAAGGTGTTTCATGTGATTCATTATGCGAGCCGGACTCTCATCCCCACTCAAAACAATTATGCTATAGCTGAAAAAGAATTCCAGGTAATGAATGTTTTTGACAAATTCAGTTTATCTCATATGCTCAAAAGTTATAGTCTGCACAGACCATGTTGCTATTCACCACTTGATGGCTAAGAAGGATGCCAAGCCAAGGCTACTGAGATGGATCCTTCTCCTACAAGAGTTTGATGTAGAAATTAGAGACAAGAAAGGATTTGAAAATGTGGTGGCAAATCATCTCTCAAAATTGGTGCAAGCACTAAAGGAAATTGAAGACATTTTGGAAGGAGTTTCCAAATGAGAAAATATTCAATATTAACACCATCTGTAATGTCTCTGACTTCACTCATTTCCCTTGGTTTGTTGATTATGCTAACTTTATTGTTGGAGGTTTCTTGCCTAAAGGGATGAAAAGTCAGCAAAAGAAGAAATTCATTTCTGATTTGAAATGCTAAATTTGGAAATAACCCTTTTTTGTTTCACATATGTGCAAATCAAATTGTTCGAAAATTTGTATCTGAGGAGGAGTTCAAGAAATCCATTTCTCATATGTGCAGATCAAGTTGTTCGCAATGCTATGTTTGGAAAGAACCCTTTTTGTTTCACATATGTGCAGATCAAGTTGTTCGCAAATTTGTATCTGAGGAGGACAGTTTGGATCCAACACAACAACGGCAAAGGTGTTAGAATGCGGATTCTACTAGTCTACACTATTCAAGGATGCTCAAGAGTACTACAAATTTTGTGATTAGTGTCAAAGGTCAGGTCACATTTCCAACAAAGATGAAATGCCTTTGAACAATATAATTTTTTGAGATGTTTTCGATGTCTGGTGGATTGATTTTATGAAGTCTTTTCCAAAAAAATTCAAAATGAATATTCATCATGGCTATAGACTGTGTACCTCTAGAAAGGATTGGTCCCTCAAGATGGATGATGCTCTATGGGCATACATAACAACTTTCAAAACACTCATAGGTTTATCAAGTTACAAACTTGTGTTTCGCCAATCATGTCATTTACCTATAGAGCTAGAGCATAAAGCCTACTAGGTGACCAAATTCCTGAACTTTGACCTTGGGAAGGCTGAGGAGAAAAGATTACTGAAACTTAATGAATAAGATAAATTTAGAACTCTAGTCTATGATAATAACAAGTTGTATAAGGAGAAAGTTAAAATCTGGCATCACCGACATATAAAGCAAATTGAATTCTTACATGTCAACAAGTTCTCCTCTACAACAGTCGACAGAGACTCTTCTCTGGTAAACTTAGATATAGATGGAGTGGACCATATGTAATCAAAGACTGTACACCATAGGTGTTCGTTGAACTTTTGACTTTGGATGAAACCCGATCTTTGAAATTCAATGGTCATAGATAAAGCATTATGCAGGTTGAGGCTTTAGGCCACAAGTCCTCATGTTGGATCTATTGGAATATTGAATCTATAGAATGGGGCAAGTCAAACTAAGGAATATAACTTAGCTACACAAAGAGCAGCATGATTAAGAACCTGGTGATTCGCTTCGCCATGGGATCCTCTCTAACACCATATGTGGGAGAGGCGATAGTGACAAGTCACCGAATGAGATGGAGCTTTACCTGTTCTATGTGATGCTTAAGGGAATAGAGTTGAATGTGGGAGCCTTCGTCGCCAGAAACTTTGAGCATGACGCCAAGAAGACAAAGGGAAAAATCACTATTGGGGGACTGATCACCCGAATTGCAGAATACTTCAAGATGAAGTTGATAGACTCCAAGATGGTAAAGGGCGGTATCTACTTAGACTAGAATATATTGTTGAACATGAAGCTCACCACCATAGACGTAGAAGTGAGGAGCTATCTTCAAGAATAGGCGGGAGGGGATTTCTTGTGACGAGCCTCAGAGGTTCACAGCGTTCGACAAGGCCAATAGGATATTCTTCCCACCGTTTTCAAGAAGTCCTACAGAGCCAGTTGAGCCCCCACCACTACCTTCACTTAGACATCGACCACGATCATCAAATGCAGGGTCGTCTTCTGAGTTGCCCGACGTATCTAATTACGATATGCCTTCTTATGCTTCACAGTTTGACTTTTTAGATTTTTAGGCCACATTTAAGGCAATTAAAGCGGAGTAGCTATGACAATTTGAGATGATGACCGAGATTATAATGTGCCAGGATAGCCAGACTGATATATTAAGGGAGATTTGAGCATGCCAAGATAACACCGATGAGATGATTAGGTGCATGCATGACTAACGCACCAGCCAGGGCCAGTATGGAGGTTTCTTCACACCGCCGCCGCCAAACACCTATAGAGTAGTCTGTGTATTTTCTCTTTTCTTTTAGTTGCATTATGTTTTTGTTTGTCTGCGTTGTTGTATCACATCCCTTGGCTAGGGCTTAAACATTGAAGATAGCACTCGGTCTAAGTTTGGGGGAGTTTGCATTTCCTGCTTAGTATGTTGAATTTTAGTTTGAGTTCAATGTATTTTCAGTGTATGCATCCATGTTTGAGTATGAGAAAAAAATATTTGAAGCAGTCCAAAAATTTTGTGTTCATCTACTAACACTTGCTTAACTTCTAACTCTAGTTAAGTATATGTTCTAGAGTTGTCTTATATGATCTATGAAATTTGGGTTCCTTTTTTTCAAATGTAAATCAAAAGCATGTAGTGGATTCTTGAATCTTGCGAAATATAACTATAACTCCTTAGACTACAAGTTCTTTTTAGCTTTATTGTATTTGAGCCTATATGTTTACAGCCTTTTTATTGAATGTTATGTATTATTTGAGCTTATCGGGAAAAAATATGTGAACAATTGCAAAGTTGAGAAAAATGATACAGATAAAATTCTAAAAAAATTATATTTGTGGAAATATAAACAAGGGATTGAGGTAATACTTATCCAGTATCTAGATGACTTTGGACAAGTAATTAAGCTCGAGGAGTGCCTTGAACACCTATTGCCATAAGGTCATCTTGTCTAAGAGTTATCAGTGGGAAGCCCATTACATGGACCACCATGTGCAAATTAGAGAAGTGCCTAAATAAATTAGTAGGAAACTCTTAAATCCTGGTGACCTAAGGTCATATGGTCTGAGATCCATCGGTCAAAAACCCTCTACATGGACTTTCTTGTGAACCCCTGATTGGAAGTTAGAACTCATAAAAATGATTAGTTATATTTATTCTTATTGTTTAAAAGTATAAGCTCATGGATACTTTTGCATTCAGTATTAATGTTGTAACTTGTTAGACTCTATCTATAATCTATTAGAGACATTGTTTAAATTGTTTATGGGTCAAAAACTCTAAGAAGCAAGAGGATTGATGAAGATTTATTGCTAATAAGGAGCATGAGATAGAGGGTAGAAGGAAAGTATTTGTCTACAAGATAATTAGTTACGATGGAATAGTCTTGAGAACTGCCCTGCAATTTTGCTTGAGGGCAAGCAAGACTTTAAACTTGGGCGAGTTAGATGTGTCCTTAATTAGTCATATTTTTCATTTGCAGCATTTTACTCTTCAATTCACTTCATTTTAATTTTTGGATTCAGAGTCTGCATAATCTTGTGTTTTCATGTGTCCAGGGGCAGCATGGCGGAAGAAGACCACAAAAATCTGGAGTAAAATTGAAATAAAATGATTAAAAAAATAAAACTTTCTTGAATGTCACAGACATGACAACTTGTGTTACGGCCATGAACCCGTCGACTTAGGGCGTGACAACGGTTCATGCTCATGACTACATAGACAGAAGGCACACGCTTCGATCATGACCATCACGGACAGTTCATGGTTGTGACACCCTAATGACGAAGATAGATACTCTCCAATCACGGTCATGATAGACAGTTCATGGGTTGTGACACAACATGAAGATTGAAGACTATTCAATCATCGCCGTGACATCTGAGCCACAGGCCATGACGTGTATGGGGATTGAGAATGATTATTCGATCATGATTGTGATTCCCAGATCACAGGTCATGATGTGACACAAGAAATAATGACCTTTGGTCACGATCGTGATCTTTCTATCACGGGTCGTGACAATGCCTTGAGATATGCATGTGATTTAGTCAAGGTTGTGAAGCCTTGATCATGGGTCGTGACATTGCTTGCATAATGTTCGGTCACGGTCGTAACAATTTACGAAAAAAATATGCATTTTCATTTTTTGGATCGTTCTAAGTTATCTTCAAAAGATCTAAGCCATGGATTTGATCCTATCTTCCCCAAGATGAAGTTTATCATCACAGGACTCTTCCAACCTGTAAATATCTTCCAAAACCTTGTTTTGAGGGATGTTCAAGCCTAAGAGTGCCATACACGAGGAGAAAAAGACAAAGGGTTGTTGAATTTCTGAGAAGATGATCGTCGTGAAGGTGTTCTTATTCTAAATCTTGATCGTAAATTTTCTTCTCTATTATTTTTGAAGGATGAACTCCCATGTATCTAGTTTAGATATTTATTTTGGAGAATTTTTCATTGTAAGGGAAACCTGGATGAATTCTAATTTTTATATTGAATTCAATTTATTCAATCTTTTTTTTTATGCGTGTGAATCTTAATGTTGTTCATAAATTTTATGAGATTATGAATTACATTAGCATCCTGGATAGAAATAATATGTCCATAATTCTTGTTAATTTCTTATTTGATCTTTGGATTTTTTTTATTCAAGGCATTGCATACTACACATAGATAGCATCCTATAGGAATATCTTTTGTGTGAAGCCTACGTGATTTACATTCTGGAGAGGAATAATCCATTGTTTAGTGAATCCATCTTCAAGTATCTCAACACTCCTACTAGGTTAGATTCTCATCCTGGAGAGGAGTAGTCAATCTCTTATAATTGAGATAGTTGGCTTATTCCGGAGATGAAGCCATAATTTTAGAAAATCTTAATCCTCTTAAGAATTGATAAAAACTAAATTTTAATTAAAAACATGTAGTAAAAACTAACTTACTTCCTATTACCTTTATTCATTTAGGTCCAGTGCTTGATGTCATCCTAGTTCTTATTGATCATATCTTTAATCTCATATTTTTATTTTATCTTTTGAAAAATTATTTTCTTCATCCCAATGTATCTGTCTCAATAGTTTGTGAGATTAAATTAGGATAGAATACAATCCTCGTGGAAATGATAACTCAATTCATCTTTGACTATAATTGTATAACGACTAGTGCACTTGCTAGTGATATTTTTAGGATACCTTAGCATGCAACACTCATGGTGCTCAAACCAACCAAGTTGTGGAAAAGTCATTTGGAGGATTATCTAAAGCACAATTTTAGCGTCTACAAGCATCATTGGTGTCAATCAACAACTAAATCGCTCTCTAATAATGGTTATATTTCCTTACCTTCTACTTATGGTTTAGATTGGATTCTAGACTCATGTGTCTCAATGCACATGGCATACCAAACAAACCAATTTCTTAATTTGATGTCTATTAAGACTAAACGATCAGTGCAAATTCTTAATGGTATATCTATCCAAGCAACACGCAAGGGAGACATATCTTTTGGAGAGATTTTGATCCTTAAAAATACCTTGCCATACTAGAAATTACTTGCAATTTGATATTGCAAAGTTATGTATTGATATGGATTGCTATGTTACTTTCTTCTCAAACTTTTGTGTTATAAAGGACCAAGCCACGAAAAAGATCATTGGTCTAGGTGAACTTGAGGGAGTTATTTACCATTTACGTAAGTTGGCACGACCTACATTAGCAAATAAAATGGTGGTTAATGATGATCCCGTTTTGTGGCATAAAAGTCTCGGGCACCCTTCTTGGATTCTTAAATTGCCAGGATTAGTTTTCCTTCGCATTTTGATTCTTTTTTCTTTTTTTTTGCTTCTTCATGTAATGCTTGTATCCAAGCTAAATAGACTTGAAACCAATTTTATTGTAATTCTAATACAACAAATGCTTTGTTTGATCTCATTCATTGCAATTTATGGGGACCTTATAAAACTTCTTCTAATATAGGAGAAAAATCTGTAACACGTTCTCTCTTTTGCTTAATTTCTCTCAATTAGTACAAACCCAATTTGGAAAGCAAATGAAAGTGATTCGTACCGACAGTGGTACTGAGTTCCTAGCTTCTTGTCTTCAAAATTTCTTTCTTATTTGGGGTGTTGAGCACTAAATAACTTGCAATGATACACCTCAACAAAATGGATGAGTTGAGCGAAAACATCGATGCTTTCTTCGTATCTAGGGATGTCAAATTTTTTGAACATATTTTCCATTTTTCTCTAATATAGATTTTTCTTCACCTTCCTCAACAATCTATATTGACACTGCTAGTTCACCGAGCACTGACACATCAAACAATGATGTTGAGGGGGAGTTTCTAACACAAGTAGTAGACTCTTCTACTATACTATATACCACTGAACAAACTAGTAAATTTGCTCCCCAGATTGATCCTAATAATGTTGCTCCAATTTCCAATTCCCAAATTAGTAATCTTAATCATAGACCCTCTCGCCAATTTAAACCACCAGCTTATCTAGATTCTTATGTTGCCATACAGTGCATGATGGAAACATATCCTCAAGTTCCCCTGCTCTAATTGCTTCAAGTGGTAAGCTTTATTCTATAACACAAATTTTGAGTTATGATAAGTTCAATCCTCCTTATCGTGTTTTTCTAGCTGCTTTGCACTATGATTCTGAACCTAGGAACTTCAAAGAATAGAAGAGTTTATAATTGAATTAGAAAGTTCAACTTTATTTTTAATTACACTAAATTAATATATAATTCTGATTCTTATATTATATACACTATATCAGTGTAAAATATTAGTACTCAACAAACACTAAAATATTATAGTTCAACTTAATAACTTTTATATTGTAAGTTAATAATAATAATGCTCAACCTAATTTAGGATGTTATAAAAGTGTAAAAGTCAAGAAATAATATTTTAAATAAGAGTGACATTTAACTTAAACTAAAACTCAATTGTTTTTTAAGTTTTATTTGGATTCGATCAATTTTTTGTTAAGGACTCTAATTTGATCGGATAATTTTTTTAAATTTATCTTAATATTTATTTGGAGTTTGATTTGATTTTTTTTCAAAATCAGTTCTTTTCGTCTTGTATAGGTTTAAGTTTTTACTTCCACTGGATATGTATTGAAGGAATGAGTGGGTTCGAATGTGCATTTAGGGCATCCAACTGATGGTCTCATTCTGCTCATCCCTTGAGCTTTTATGGTGCAAATATGCAAATGATTCAAATATTATTGAGTTAAACAAATATTTTTAATGAACGTCTCTATTAGAATTTTCTTTGTCAAAAGACTCAATTAACATATCGACATATCGATTATTGTCACTTTTTTTACTATATCGTGTACATAATGATAGTCAATCTTGATGTGTTTCCCTTTAGAATTGTTTGTTCTATATTTATCAAGTTTATTGTTGCTTGCAAGATTATCAAGATCGGGATGATAAGATCGAAAATCAATAGATCAGATCGAGAGTCGTAAGATCTTGCTTATAAGTAAAAAAATATTTTTAAAATAAATATGTATTAAACTATACATATATCAATAATTTGTTAAATATATATTAATATTTTTTTACATTTGTTATTGATTTTTATCGCTTTTATATACTAGAAAATAAAGTTCTATAAATATAACATAATATATTATGACTATAATTTATATTATATATATATTAGATATATGTGCTTATTAATATATATTTATATTTATATATATATCCAATTTTATTTAATGTTTCTTAAAATAATTTTATGATTGATTATTTTCCACTTTTTATGCTTTAAAAATAATTTTTTTATAAATACAATATAATATATTATCATTATAACATTTATTTCTTTAGAAAAAAAGTATGAAAAAGAAAAGAAAAAAATATTAAACTAATATAGTAGGATCGGTAGGATCTTTACAATCTTCCTGAACGATCTTGATCTTACGATCCTACTGATCCGACGAATTCGATCATTTAGTTAAGATCGAGATCGGTGACCCATTCATAGGATCGTAAGATCGTGCGATCTTATGATCAAGATCGCGATCTTGACAACCATGGTTGCTTGATTATCATAATACATCTCCAATGTTCTAGTTGACTGAATTGAGCTCAAGTTCATCTGATCCATGTTGCATGGGTGGTGCCCATACTACAAATAATGTATTCAGTTACTTGGGTGTCTCTAACCATACATCATTTGTTTTTTACTTCCACAAGAAACAACTATACTACCAAATAAAAATATATGATTTGATATGAATTTTAGGTCATCAATATGCCCTTTAAAATATGCATCTGAGTAACCCGCAATATCAGATAAATCAGCTTGATAGGCCAATTTTATTGATGTTTTTCAAATATTTCAGAATTCTCTTAATGACTTTTCAATGTGGCTTTTTAAAATTATTTGGTATTTGCTAATTAGGCTTATAGGATAAGACAAATAAAATCATGTACATAATGCATACATCAAACTTTCTACCGCTTGTGCATATGAAACATTTAAATGTTCTTGTCATGCATTAAGATATTGACTACTAAATCTTTTTTCAATCACCATTAGTTTTAGTTTTAGAGTGTTATTCTGCATTTCAAATCTTTTTAGTACCTTATTAAGATACTATTCATGACTCAAACTCAACGTTCTTGAGCTTTTGTCTCGAGTAATTTGGATTCTGAGAACATATGATGCTTTTCTCATGTTCTTCATTTTAAATTTCTTATTCAATATCTCACTACGCATTGTGATATCATTTTCAATAGGTAAAATGCCATCTACATACAATGACATCATAATAAATTTGCTCTAACTTTTCTTGATGAACACACAAGGATCTAATTTATTTGCAATGAACCGAAATTGGACAACGATCACATGAAACTTTTGATACTAATAATCACTTTAAGCCATATAATAATTACTTAGCTTGTAAATCTTATTCTCTTAACCTTCCACTTGAAAAACTATTAGGTTGTCGCATATATATGTCTTCACTCAATTCTCCATTGAGAAACATCGTCTTAATATCCATTTGAAATAACTACAAATCCATATATGCAACTATCTCTGAGATGATCTTGTAAAATGCAAAGTTAGCTACTGAAAAATAAGTTTCTTGAAAATCAGTTCTGACTTTTTGAGTATAACAAATGGCAACTAATCTCTCTTTGTGCTTATCAATAGTACTGTGAGCACACTATTTTTTTTTTTAATGCCCATTTGCATCTTATGGATTGTCGACCTTCTGGCAAGTCACATAATGTCCATATGCCTTTCTATTATACAATCTGAATCATCTCTTATGGCAGCCAACCATGATTCTGATTCCCTTAAAGAAATTGGCTTCATAATAAAAAAAATAAGATATGTACTATCCTCTATCGATGATATAACACGAAGCCTCACATTACACATAATATTCGTATAAATATGCAGTTTCATCCATGGCCTCTTATTGCAAATTGTACTCGTGGATTGTATGTGTTCATCCACTTCTTTCGAAGATATATTATCTCATATATCATCATCTCTTTCCCTTAAACTTATGTCCAATGTATCTTCTTCTGAGCCAATTCCATTATAACCAAGGATAATTAAAGGCTCATTATCCTCTTCACTATGCACCTTTTTTTCTTCATTCTCAAGGAAAGTTGCATCTCGATTCTTAATAAGATATTTTTCGTTGTGGAATAATCTAACCCTTTGAATGTATGACTATATCCAATAAATCTACATGTCAACATTCTAAAATCTAACTTGTCCCTATGTGACGTGAAATTAAAACATGCACTTTGCATCCCCATTTTCAAAGGGTCCAACTTGGGTTTTCTATCATCGATATTTCATATGTCGTTTGATTTTTTGACTTGGTCAGAATTCTATTTTGTATGCAGTTTGCAGTCAACACTACTTCACCCTAAATTTTTTTAGGAAGATTAAAGCGTGACAACATATTTCTTACTTCATTAATTAAGGCTTTATTTTTTTTTCTTTTTGTCACACTGTTATGTTATGATGCATAAGTCATTTTAGTTTATCTGCTTATGCATTTTTAATATGATATTCTTTAAATTTTTGAGAGGTATATTATTATTATCCAATGTCTATCATTGATGTCTTAATTAGTCTCCCTAGTCTTTTCTCCACCTTTGTCTGATATTTCTTAGGCATTTCAAAAACATCAATTTTTACCCAAGAGATAAACATAGGAGAACTTTGAATAATAGTCAATGACTGTTATGTAGTATTTCTTATTCTCGTATGTAGCAACATTCAATGGTCCATAAATATTTGAATGAATCAACTCTAATAGTTATTTTGGCCTTATTCCCATTGAAATTTTTTTGAGTCATATATATATTTACATTCAAATAATTTTCAAAAGAAGATGTCCTTATTCTTGATATGTTAGGTACTAGATTCGGTCTTATCATTTATTTTATTTTTGTTTTTCTAAAATTTTCTAATCTCTTATGCTAGAGATCAAAACTAGATAAAAAGATAGGGAATACTATGAAAACACATTAATTAATTCATTATTTTTAATAGAGAGACAAAATAAGTCATGGTATGGAACGAACTTTTCCATAGCCAAAACTATATCATTTTTCCCTATGAATACATGACCATTATAGAAATGAACTTCAAGATGCCTTTTTTGGAGAATAAGTGCAAAATGAGATTTTGGCAAATTCTTGATGTGTGCAATACATCAAGGATGACCATGATGCTATCCCCCAGCTCCAACTTATATTTTCGAACACCTTCAACGTTCAGGTAAGTGTTTTTCACATGAAGATTCTTTGTTCATCTTTCTTCATTTCATTCAAGTCAATCAGTCCCTCCTTGATCTTTGCAACATAGCGGGTCACACCAGAGTCTATCCATCATCCATTAACATCTATCTTCGTGGAACTACACTCAACGACTATAATGAACTCAAACTTGTTGGACCCTTGTTTCTGTTGGGTCCTATTTTGACATGGGTTTTCCCTTGTGGGATAGTTGAACTTGAAATGACCAAACTTTTCGCAAGTGTAACAGACTCCAAAAGGTGTCTTTACACACCCTTTGAACTACTTATTAGAGCCAAGGTTCTTTCGGTGATGAACCCATCGACTTCTTCTTCTTTAGCTTTGAATATTTTATCTTTTTGTTTTTACCCATATTCCGCTCTATGGCTAGTTGAGCTGAAATCTATGATCGACTTAACTGTTCTGTTAAGTCTTAATGTTGTGACATCCATGTTGAATGATGATGACAAACTATTTAATACAATTGCAACATGCAGGGTTTATGGTAGGACTAGGTTGCAGTAGCTAGTTTTTACCATGACTATCATCTTATTTACATGATTTATAACAATATCAATAGTTTCCTTCATTATGTAAGAATTATAATTATATAGAAGAAGTTGTACATTTGTATCTATTTTGTCATCATATTTTTCTTTAAGTGCTTCATATACATCACAAGTTGTTTTATGGTTCTTGAAGATCCTTATCAGGTCATCTTCATATGTATCAGTGTAAAGTTCTTCCACTAATCTTCTACTTTCTCATTGGCTTTCTTTTGTTCATCAGTGGAACCCTCAGGAAACTTAGTGTTAGTGGAATCGAAAAGTCATCCAAGTTCTCGTGAATCAATCCACATCGCACCTTTTGAATTCATATACCATAATTCATGTCATTGCAATGTTTCGTCTTTGTCATCTCAATTGCAATTGTTTTGAATGACATTTTTAATAATTTAAATTTGATCTAAAAATGAGTATATAAATTAGGCACTTATATTTTAATTTTGAGTTTACTACAATAGTAGAATTCTAATAAAATATAATATTCAAATAGCAATTTAAAAATGGTAATTAAATGATTAAAATATTTAAATATAAATGTCAATAATTATATTTATTTCTCCAAAAATAAGATTACAATTCATTAAGGGATGCATACAGTAGATGAAAAATATTAGAAATATGTTCAAAACTAAATAAAAATAAACAACTGCAAAATATATATCTTTATATGTCTATAAATTTAATAAAAAAACGTAATCTAATAATATTGCTTTAACATATATATATATATATATATATATATATTAAATTAAATGCCTTAAGCTTTAAATGTAATATTTAAGTAAGTAAATAAATAAATAAATTTTGAATACCAACGGGTCTAGTAAAAAATATGTGTACATACAAATGTTATACATACATACATACATATACATATATATATATATGAAAATATATTTTTTAAATAGATTTGATATTATTATGTCGAGAGATAAATTTGTATTTATAAGAAATAAAAGGAAACAACTAATAAAAATAACTTGATGACTGATTAAATAACAAACTATCAATTAATGATGATTTCTAATTAATTGATTAAGAAATTAGTCAATGACAATAAAAGAAAATGGTAAGTAATTCCATGACAAGAATAGCAATGTATAAAATTAGGGTAATCAGGATGATGTGTGAAAAATATTTGGTAATAAGAGTTATGGTAAAATGAGTAATGAAAATTATAATCTATGGGTTTAAACAAAAAAGAATTCAGAATTTGTTGAAATTTTTTTATTTTCGAAAATATTTCAAAAAAAATTGAATGATTGAGAATAAAAGTAATAATATTATTTAAAAATTATCCGATTTAAATAATTTCTAGAAATTAGAACAACCTTAGATATAAAAGTAATTTCAACAAATAAACATCCTTAAATTTCAAAAAATAGATATAATACAAAAATATTAAAACTTTACAAAATTCAGGAATTAATGTTAAAAAAGATGTCTAACAATTTCCAAAAAAAATGTGAATCGGTTTTTAAATGAATTGTGATTGAAATAAAATGTGTA
The DNA here is from genome assembly GCA_001647135.1 of Pontederia paniculata. Lineage (NCBI taxonomy): Eukaryota > Viridiplantae > Streptophyta > Magnoliopsida > Commelinales > Pontederiaceae > Pontederia > Pontederia paniculata. Next base: position 25,337 of record LTAE01000649.1, read on the forward strand.
ATCGATTTATATAAACAAAAACTCAGATGTTAAATGCACCGCAAAGAGTCGGCTATGGTTCAAAATATGTACGGTTGAGATCAAGCAAACAAAATTCGATGGTAGAAATTAAAAATTATAAAGAATTAGCTTCCGAGATTAACTAGATAAAACAATCAACATCACATATTAAAACAAATCAAGTATAAAATGAACCATTGTGATTATAACAAATTAAATTATAAAATAAACAACTGAGATTAAAATAGTTCAAATGAAAGGCACACATTATTGACTTATAACAGATCAAGATGGGAAGATCTAACAGACGAAGGAGAATGCTATAGTAAAGTTAATATTTATCTTCTTGTAGACGAAAAAATAAGGCAAGCAAGGGATTCGTTCGTTTGACGTAGGGATCGTCCATCGTCGTGGCAAGGTTCTTTGGTAGTCCGAGAAGGTCTTCTGGTCGAAGTTGGTTGAGCCCTCAATGTTGTAGAGGAATCACATGCGTCCAACGGAGAATATGGGAGATCAAAAGCTGTTGCAGAGATTGGTCATTGCCAGGGCGTCGAAAGCTCTCATATTAGTGACAGAAGGAGAGAGTTCCAATGTATGTTTAGGGGATCCCAACTGATGGCCTTGTTATGTTCGTTTGATGAGCTTTTATAGAGCAAATCTGCCACTAAGTTCGCCCTTGTTGCACCCACGTCGTCGCCATTCGCAACGGTTCCATCAAGACACGCCTCCCACATTGCTTGATCTCGAGATGACTCATTCCATCCTTAGGTACTCTCACGTCCTTGATGGCTACACAATTTCAGTTGAACTGGACCATGAACCATTTTATCCCATCTCCAATAAATAAGATAACCATCCAATTGACTAGATCACGATTTGTTTCTAAATAACGATAAAATGATATTGACAAAATATTTTGTTTATGTTAATCAAGATATGCATGCAAGAACTAGATTTTTTTAAGTATTTAAATAATAGTATTTGTTTTATTCTATTTCAGGCTAAAAATAAATAGGGGAAGTTGGGCCGGTTTAGGCCTATAAAAATCCCTATAAATAAATCTTTGAAGGTAGAGAGACCCTATTTTCTCTCCCACAAAAATCCTTGTCCTTCAAGAGCCTTTTCTTTCTCCCTTTTTTTTCTTGCAGAGTTAAGGAATTTCTCCCCTCTCATGGTTGTCCCTTTTCTTCTCCCTCTCTTCTTTAAATTTATGCTAAAACGTGAAGGAGAACAATAATGTGAATATCAAGGAAACAAGAGCGAAGACAATTAGGACACAAGGAACAAATGAGGGAAAAATCTCAATGCAGATAGATTGTAACTAGGAGAATCAAATATAGGATTTATCATATGTATAAGATATAAAATTGTATAGAGGAATTCTATGAAATAAAGTTATGATTTTGGGTTCTCCATGCTAGGTTTGTCCCTAGGTAGGAATTGATTATTATTAGAATTTTGATATTTTGATCCCTGGTTATTTCCAGTATGATTAGATTAAATCGACTAAGATTAGAAATATTGATTCATAATTATAAATATGATGTTAGATCATTCTATAGTCATTTAAACAATAATATTTTTGGATCTACGTTATGTAGAACCCAGTGTACTATAAGAACATAAAAGGGATGGACAGAAAAAGGAGAATCACACAGAACACAGTCTCCTCATGGCTGTGAAATCGAATTTTGTGAGCCGTGAGGGCATCACTTAATCCGGTCATGACCATGACAAATTTTTCATGGCCCGTGAGGTCAAATATCACCCGGTATGGTCACGACCGTGAAGAATTTTTCACGGGCTGTGAGGTAGTGATAAATGTAGAGGAGTTGCGATCACGACCATGAAGCAAAATATCACGGGCCGTGAAGATGTGGTGTAGATATGTTGTATACAATCACGATCGTGAATGATATTTCACGGGTCATGAAGGACTGACGAAGAAATCACAAGTACGGTCACGACTATGAAAATAATATGTCAGAAGCTATGAACTGGAGAGTCACGATCGTGAAACCATATGTCATGGGACGTGAAGATCACAGTGGATGCACTACACTCGATCAAGACTATGAAAGACTGTATCACGGGTCATGAACTCTAATGTCACATCCGTGAACATGCGTTTCATGGGTCGTGAAGGACCTTTTTAGCCGTAATTTATTATGATTGCAATTTATTGATGTATGACAAAAAACCTAGATTCACATGAAATAGGATCTAAAATGAAAGTTTCATGTGATTGAATTTAGCCATGAAAAGTATGATTTGATTCTCGATGAATTAGACCTTAGTTTTGGGGTAATTGGTTCGTTTAGGAACACATGTACAAGGTTCCTTTAGGCTACGTTTGACAGGAGAACCTAGGCCAAAATCAGAGTGGGTTCTTGCCAGGTTTTATCATTTTCGCCAAATGATGTGACGTTTGGCGGAACCAAGCATAGAACTCAACATTGGAAATCTAGGTCACATGAGTTGGGGTTTCAACCTCCGGTTCTGCAACACATTTCAACATTAAATGCTGCTTGTTGGTAGCACTTAACGTTGATGCTTTTTTCTAAACTTTTTTCTCTCTTTTTTTTCTTTATACAAATTTTATTTTAAATAATAAGTTTTAATTTTGTACTAACTTAATAATATAACTACAAAACTATTAATTAACTCATTATTTTTTAACTATTTTTAATTATTTTTATAATAATATTCTATTAATTTAGATGTGTCATTAAAATAAGTTTCATAAATTGTTTAATTATATTATTCATGATAATAATTTAACACTATTTAAATTATATTGTAAGAAAATAATTTATTACCTTATATTTAATTTTTAATAAAAAATATTTATTGGTATATTTATTAGTTATGTAGCCAAATTTATTATAAAAAAAATTAGCATTAAAATATTTTTGAGATTAATTTTATATTATTTATTAATTTTTTTAATAATTTTAACTGATATACTTACAAAATATATTTTTATGAAAATATTAATTTATAGTACTTATTATAATTTTTAAATTAAAAAAAATTATCTTTACTAAAAATATTTTTTATATTATTGGTTCTTATTTTTTTATCCAAACATCCTTAGAACCTAGTTGTAATCATTACATTTTAGTTCATTCAAACACAATGAGAACTAATATATCAAATCAAACTATTCGTTAGAACTCGGAAAACTCAAGTTTTACTTGTCAGACGCTACCTTAAGTTCAATTGGATATCTTCGAAAATAATTATTTAATTGAGTTTTTTCAAAAATAATTATTTAGTTAATTTTTTTTAGAATAATTATTTAAGGATTCTTCAGGTCTAATTAGCTTTAATGATATCGGGTCAAAAATTAATATTTTTTTATTGTTAATGATTTACTAATGATTGATAGTTATAATTGAACGACGTAGGAAAATGAATAATAAAAAGGGGTCCTAAGTAAAAGATGAAATTGAGCTTGGACCTAAAAGGAATTTGACATTTGTATCATAACAATGTAATTAAAATTCTTATAATTGAATAATAATAGATATTGTAAAGAAAGATATAAAAAAATGAGAAGGCAAGGTGAAGTAAATGAATGAGAAATTATTTATATTGATATCTTCTTGTGATGTCTTTATATATAATTATTTTATATTTAGAAGAATTAATTTCTCTACTTTTGATGTTGCAAGCGATTGATGATGCGAATATTCATGATATGAATATTTTGACATGATACAAGTCTAATTCAGATTCACTTTAAATATTTTTCAAACTATAAAATTATTGTTAGTTATATCTTTTCATTTTAAAACGATGTAGTAGAGTATTTTGATTTGGTCAAACTTATTAAAAAAAATTATTGTTTTCACATGATATGTTCTTTATATCGAGTAGTCCATTGATCAAAACTTAAGTCTCGAAAAGTATGTTGCTGTGACGAGAGTCTCAATTTGAGAAGTTATATGTATGTCTATTAAATTAATAATTTAATATTGACAAAAATAATATTCTACGTCTTTAATATTTTTTCAACTTTGATAATGACAATAATAGCTTTTTTTTATATGTAACATGTATAGTGAAAAAAAAATGAACGAGTCATTTTTAGCCGTGAATTTTTTTTTATAATTTTAAATAAAATGCATTAGATTAACTTTCCAAGACATCTTATATACATATATTTATTTATTTATATAAAAGGATATGATCCATCGTCGGCCCACCATGATAAATTAACAGCACGTGAGTGGCCGGCAAATCTACGGTCGTCGAGTTCTCCCAACATCCACCACGAGGGACCCGTGACGTTGAAGACGATGACATCACCAATCATAGTCTCGAATTATAATAGATTATGATGCATGATAAAAGTATCACTGAGAAATAATCATTTAATTTACACGACGACAACGATTTAATTTTGACATGTCAAGTTCACAACATAAATTATTTACATCCAATCTAATTTTGATTATGTTAAAGGTAATTTTTTGAATTTTGATCTCATATAGAATTATATTATTGAAATATAAAAATATTATAAGTTCTCCAATTGTTGAATATATTACAAAAGAAAACTATTCGTTTCATAAGGAGTTATATTTTGGCTTTTATAAAGAAATATAAATTTGAAGGGGTAAAATTTACTCATCTTGTCAATTTTTTTATATTATTATTTTTAATTTTTTTTCCCTCAACCATCCTCCTAATATGTGATACATGCTATAAATATAATAGATTTACAAGAATTTTTACATACTTGAAATAACAGGAAAAAAAATTAGGGGGAAATAGCAATAAACATTTTGTTTAGAAAATATATTAAAATGCCAGATAATTAATTAAAGACTTTAAGTTCTATTGACCATTTTAAGCTATATACCCTTACATTTGATTTTTATTTAGGATGTGATTTTTTTGTGTAATGTTTGTGATAACCTTTTTTTAAAATATTATTAAAATTAAAATATCTTTCTTGGATAAGTTATCTTAAATATTTAAGTTTGGTAAATGTGGATCACTTAAAAATTCTTAAACCCTTAGTTGTTTGTCCATAGTGAAAAATAGGGTGTGACATATTGCATTTGCAGACATGATGTAAAGCAATCATTATTGTGCACTAGACAAATTTGGCACGAATTCCATTTTTACAATGTTATTTTGTACAAGAGGTAAAATGAGCAGAGCCATATCCACGTAAAGCAAGTGCATAGTAATAATTTTTATCGATCGATTGATTTTGTAATAAAAAATGTAATGTGTTTTTTGTGCTGTGCCCATTTAACATATCAAAATGAAGGCACAATGATGAGTATTATAATGATGAAGTCAGAAGGATTTTAATATTCTTTTATCAAAATTAATTGATTATTATTGCTCATTGTACGTATGCAATAATTTTAATTGACTTAAAACTATTACGCACTTTTGTCCCAAGAAAAATTTCATTGCGCGGATCTTGTTTTTCTTTTAAATGTTTTGTGTATTAAAAGTTTGAGTTTATTATTTATGATAAAAAAAATTTACTGTGAAAAAAACTTCCTTTTGCACAGGTAGGTGTCTATATTGACATATACATGTGACTCGAATATATATATATATAATTTCTGCATTATTCTCCCCGAAAAATGAGGAAGAAAAATCCAAATCTAAAAGAAAAGCTGCCATATAAAAAGAAGCTAACAATAAATGGAACCAAAACGCCTGCCAACTTAATGAATTGCCGGTTTCCACAGTCACACACCTCCTCCTCCATCGCAACCGCTGGTATTTAAGCTTAACATTCTTCCTCAGCTTCCTTCCTATAGACTTCTTAACTAGTGAATCATTCAGACTTCATCCATTACTAGGTAACCTGGTTCTCTTGCATTACAGTCACTTTAACTAGTAATTTTAATTTGTGAGCGGTGTCTGATCACTTTTCTTTTGACTGCAAATTTGAGTCATTCTTCACACATTAACTTGTTCCCGGAAGGCAAGGCATGGCTGCGTCTGTCATGGATGTCAGCTGCAGTGTGGGGCTGAAGGCCAATGTACTCCTGGGCCATGGGAGCAGAGGATGCCCCGGCAGCCGGGAGAGTGGGATTTGGGCAGGTGGTGGCTCAAGAATCAAGGCTGGGAATGCCAAGGTTACAGGAAATGTGAGGAGCAGGGAGTTGGCTGCAGGCCTCAGGGCAGGAGCCACCATGTCTGTTCTCACCTCGAACGTGAACAATGATGCTGTGACAAAGGACCCTTATGTAAGCATCTCTGTCTCAGAACTTGACTGCTTAGATTTGTGTCTATTCTCCTTTTCTGCAACGTTCTTTATAGATTCATTTCAACTTTGATTTATTATGTTGTTATTTCTTTTTCTTCAAATTTTGTGTTGCTTTCTATTGAAAAAAAAATTAAACCATGTGTTTTTGATGCAAGTATATGCTCTATATTCCACACTTTGCACCTTCTCCACTTCATTTTATAGGAGAAAATCAAATGATCTCATAACAATTGTGCTCCGAGTTCAGGTTTTCCACGAGACATTGCTTGGATACAGAAGGGCTAATCCAAAGAATGTTGCCTCCATCATATTGGGTGGAGGGGCTGGGCCTCAGCTTGTCCCTCTCACCAGTACAAGAGCTACACCTGCTGTAAGATTCACTTCCTTGTTGTCAATCCATATTATGCTTTTAGTTTTAAAATCTTAGTTTCCTAGCTCACTGCATAATTTGTTTTTCAGTTCTTTTCCGTTCCTCTCTTCTTCTCTGTGTAGCCTAGCATGAAGAATATTGTATGCAAGATTTTTACTAAATGATATCTCAATGAATCATAGTGGATGGTGCTGGCTCAAGTTTTTGTTGTCTGTTTAAGCATCTTAACACTCTTTGCTTGCACACCCACTTCTGGGGGTTTCATCATTTGGTATTATTAAATTCTTTTAATAGCTTCTAATTAGATAACTAGGTTATTTGATTGGATTTGTTTTATAGACTCCATTCCAATATCATGCAGTGCCTTTATTCTTGCTTTATCATTTGCAGAACTAGAAACCGTCAATCGTCAATGTTCTATTTCTGATAGATGATGTGATTTTCATGTTGTACAGGTTCCAGTTGGTGGATGCTACAGACTTATTGATGTCCCAATGAGCAATTGCATCAACAGTGGCATAAATAAGATATTTATTATGACACAGTTTAATTCAGCTTCTTTGAATCGCCACATTTCTCGTACATACAGTTTCGGGAATGGTGTCAACTTCGGAGATGGATTTGTTGAGGTAGCATATCTGACATTGTTCAATCAGCAATGAGTTCTGTGGCCAGCTTTTAGGTTAAATTGGACTTCGTGATGAAACAATTATTATACCAATATATTAAATTGGCAAGATATAGGAATTTAGGATGACTGTAAATTAAGAGATAGCTTTTGCTTCTGATTTCCTGCAAACAGGTTTTGGCAGCAACACAAACACCTGGAGAAGCTGAAACAAACTGGTTCCAGGGTACAGCAGATGCTGTAAGAAAATTCATTTGGGTATTTGAGGTGAGGACACTTGATATAATTTCTTTCGTTGATTTTGTTATGAACACAAGTAGAAGGGAGAGATGAAAGATGTGATAGTCTGTATGTTTAAGCTCTTGTTAGGCATGAAGCTTCAAATGTGTAACCTTTCGTATATTGTGATATCACTCAGGATAACAAGAACAAGGATATCGAACATATACTCATTTTATCTGGTGATCAGTTATACCGCATGGATTACATGGATCTTGTGCAGGCATGTCACTCTGTTATCTGATTCCTGTAATTTTCTTTCTCTTGCTATGAGGTATTAAATGATACAGAATTATTGCAGAAGCATATTGATACTGGTGCTGATGTCACAGTATCCTGTGTGCCTATGGGTGAAAGGTAGCTAATACAAACTTGATTCTTTCCTTCGTAGAATTCTTCTTAACCAATCTATTGGAATGTACTAACATACTAATCTGCTATAACAAATCCTATGGTTCTGGTCATGTTCTTATGCTATTTCTAACCAAATTTTGCGATGCACTAAGCTTGCATTTTATTGCTTGAAAGCCGGGCTTCCGACTATGGATTACTGAGCATTGACAAGACGGGACGCATTTTCCAATTCTCTGAGAAACCCAAAGGCCCTGAATTGGAAGTAATGGTAAATTATCTCTATTTTTCTTTCTGCATCCATGTACACTATACAGCAAATAATTAACCACTCGAGCAGCTCTAAGTTTGTGGAACTACACATACTAATAAGAGCCCTTCTACAAACTGCAGAGAAGTGCTAACACGTTCCTCAGATTGTCTCATCAAGATGCAATGAAATATCCGTACATAGCATCCATGGGCGTTTATGTCTTCAAAAGGGATACACTTCTGAAACTCCTAAGGTAAATGCAAATCATCAGTCTCAGAATTTTGGTGTTTCGTATTTCTCAATTATTTTTTTTCCTAGATGGAGGTATCCAAAATCAAATGATTTTGGATCGGAGATCTTTCCTTCTGCTGTAAAGGAGCATAATATTCAGGTGATTAAAGTGAAATTTTAATAAAATCTAGCCTGTCTCTTATGGTGATGAAAGTAAACATTATTTTCTCTTTAATATATAACATATTCTTCCTCCAAAAAATATATACATATTCTTTTTTGTTATAAGGTGAATATTTGTTTGAAAGTGTGGTCAGATCAACAATATTATTGGGACAAGTCTAATGACTTCATCAATTAAACTAATCTATATTTCACTATGTTCTTCTCGTTGAAACATGTTTCATTATTTCATTTCCAGGAATAACAGCCAAGGGGTAGATTATTCTAACTTTGTAATGTCAATTCTTAATTTGTTTGCAGGCATATCTCTTCAATGACTACTGGGAAGACATTGGCACAATAAAATCATTCTTCGATGCAAATTTGGCATTGACAGATCAGGTTGCTGTTTCTTGCAGAGATTGTGTAGATTATAGCTTGCATCATCTTAATAGTGTCAAGAAGTACATGCAGTCACACATTTTATTGTGCACCATAATTAGCTAAGTGCATAAATTTCTTCAGGCTTCTATTTACAGGAACTTTGTCTAATAAATTTTCCTTTTTCCTTATTTGCAGCCTCCAAAGTTTGAGTTCTATGATCCAATGACACCTTTCTACACATCACCTCGTTTCCTACCACCAAGCAAAATAGAGAAATGCAGGGTATGTATATTGAATTCTGATACTTCTCAATCCTTTGGCATCTGAATGTTTAAACACTTGTTCAGATTTTGGATGCAATTATTTCACACGGATGCTTCTTGCGTGAGTGTAGCGTGGAACATTCTATTGACGGGGTGCGTTCTCGTTTAGATTACGGTTCAGAGCTGAAAGTAAGTACTTCACTTGCATTCTTTCACATCCTTCTTCCTACTACTTTAATTTTTTTTGCAGAACTATGCATTCAGTCTTTTTTTTGTTTTAACGGACACTTATCTCCTAAATTAAGAATATCAACAGCAAGCACTCAAGAACATTACAAAGCTATTATCCTCATTCTTAATTTAGTCAACTGTTTTCTTTATATATTCTTAGTTTGTAGTTAACTGATACAAATTGTGGGTATAACACAGAACAAACTAGCGATACCTTCATCAATCAGTCAATCAAGTTCTAATAGGTAAGTGATTTGGATCTGCAAAGTTTACATGATAAGAAACTCCTATAAACACACCACTAGTCCACAGAATCTAAATTGCTTGCCAGAAAATCATTACTAGATTATTACTTCTATTTCTATAGACCCATTAGGATTAAATGAATTCCAGTGCTGCAAGGTAATGTTTTCTCTTGTCTTTTCTTTGGTATGTCAGGATACTATGATGATGGGGGCTGATTTCTATGAAACTGAAGCTGAAATTGCTTCTATGCTAGCAGAGGGCAAGGTTCCCATTGGCGTTGGACAAAATACAAAAATCAGGTATGAGTTCAAAACTTCCGGTTCGTGGATATTAAATTATAAACTCTGCAAAGCTCTCTGTAAAATGTGTGCTCTACAGGAATTGCATAATTGACATGAATGCCAGGGTAGGAAAGAACGTGGTGATTGCTAATGAAGATGTATGCATATTTAATTGGAGTACATTGACCAATGGTCATAAAAGTTATAATTTTGACTAACTTCTTATTTATGTTCCATTGATTACAGGGTGTTCAAGAAGGTGACAGGCCAAATGAAGGTTTTTATATAAGATCCGGGATCACCATAATTTTGAAGAATGCAACAATCAAGGATGGAATGGTCATATAGAATGACAGACCAAGATCCAAAGATGTGAAAAAGTGATGAATAAACCTGTTTCTTGTTGACAGGTCGCTCGTAGGATGATGTAAATATAGCTAGTTATTAGCTAATAATGCAATAGGATATGTAACATAGAAGTTCGAATTTCATTTGAAATCTAGCAGCCAAATAAGTATGCGTATCCTGCTCTGGTATGTTTATAAATTTAGAGTCTGATATTTTCCCAATTACAATGGAGGTATATGAGATCAGTACACAAAAGGATAATAAGAAAATACACATGGAAGTTTTCACTATAAGCTTAATCTTACAGGTGGAACTGTGAGAAATATGTAACATAGCAATAGTGGAAAAGCACACTAAAACATGCAAGATCCAATATATGAAGGTTCATGGATATGGATTATACACAACTTGCAATTTCCAGAAAGCATACTAATATACCAAGATACAAACTTTTTATACACGCAGGTACTTTCCATTACTGCTATATGGTTTACAAATCTCTGTTAGCATAAAACTTGCACCTAAATAACCACTAAAGCAACTGCTTTACACGTCAAGACACATTCCAGATTAATATCTGTAAAAAGAACAAGTAGAGACATAAGCAACTAGACATGCTGTCACCAGTAGAAAGCAATTTTAACGCCTTCTCTTTTTGGAAGCCTAATGAATCAGGACAAGCTCAAGCTTTAATAGTCTGAAATCCAAGTCAAGGAATAAAACTTTCTGAAATATTAAAAAGTAACCAAAGAGAGATATCAACACTAAATTATCAATGGAAGGTTGAAGGCAATACAATGATATGTTCTTCTAAGAAGTAGACGCAATCTAGTGGGATCAGATTAGTACTAAGATAAGCTAGAACAATTTGGCATTTGCCTGGCAGAAGTTGACAAGTTCTTAAGATTAAGAAGCAAATTATTGTCCAAAACCTTGGATGTAAATACAAAAATAAAATGACAAGTGTGCTTGTGATAATGGATACATACATTACATAATTTTTCATAATGGAAACTTCATCTTCCTGTATGTTGGATATTCTTCTTCACCATCGGTTCTTGTATTGTATATAAATAGTATCTTCTTGAAATAGCGAAAGCCTCAAGGAATTCACAAGCCCTCGGCATTCCAGATGACAGAAAACCCCCTCTTCTGAAACTCACATGTTCGCAGCCTCTTCATTACTTTCCCCATCAATGCCATTGCAGCAATGCTCGGAAACTGCTTTCCTTCAGAACTTTCAGGGATCAGTTTTGTGTTTTGAGGGCCACTATGACACCATCTTTTGATCCAACATTTTAGTTCCTTTGTTGACGCTCCATGTAAGCACTTTGCATTACTAGGCAAGGATCTGCTCACATCATTTGGTTGCTGACCTGAGTTGGAATCGTTGTAATTGATAACACTACTAGATAAGCTGCATGCTTCACCAGAGGTTGGGCCATCTTCTATTTTGGATCTCTTACTACTAATACTTTGAATATCCGAAGAGCTGTGCCTGAGTCGCTTAAGCCACCTGTTGCAAGGCTCAGCCTGTAGTGATCTTTCTATTATACTTGCAGAATTTGGTTCATGTGGCCTTTTAACATGATAACTGTCTAATTCCACATTCATGCTCTCAGTTCTAGAGACACTCGATTCTCTATGATTTATGTTTCCTGCATTCTCTAAGATGAGACAATTGATATGGGCATCAACTATCTCAGTTTTGGCATCTCCACATTCTTTCTTTTCCACCAATAGTCGAGGGCATTCTGGTTCCTGCAAATTGGATTTTCACTTCATTACTAGTACTATGATCCATCATGCACAAATTGAGCTGAAAAGAATGGAAATTCTCCAGAATAAACAAACCTGTGGTAGAATACAAATTTTGATATTAAACTGAGGTTGTCTACACTTCCTTAAAAAACAGAAGAAAACTGAGGTTGCCTACTCCTTATTATCGTCGCTTTTCTTCATAGCAGTAATGGCGTGAATGATTTTGCCATGTAAAGGTAATATGATGAGAAAATTTTCTTCAAATCTTACACACAAAAGAAGGTAATAAAAAGAAAAATATGCTGAAGAGTAGTACCTTATGTGGCTTAGTAGAGGCTACCCCTGCAAGAAAAGGAAAAAAGAAAGATTAGTCAGCGTTTTGTGCTAAATAATCATTTTCAAAGAAATAATCATGTTATATAGCCATTCAACATAAGGGGTCTAAATGTTTCCCTGAATATAAGGATACACTGAAGTAATTTGCTTCATTACAACACATTACAGAACATCTTAATGACATAAGCAAGTGTTATGAAGCACATACGTTCTAGAGAAACTTCTTTCTGGAAATCATCAATAGGAATTGTTGCAGTTTTGGCAGCCAATGCTTTATCTGTTACGATAATATGAGCATTGCTCCAACTACCATCATCACCATGCCCAGATGGGCTAGATCTACTTGAATGCTGTGAATCTTCTTGTTGCTTTAATATGGTAGGCATCGCTAGCATTTCATATAAAGCAGTAGTCTTACCTTTTTCAGACTTTGTTGGATTCTCATTCAATTGATCCCCATGAGACAACTCGGTGCCTATATTTTTCGCAATCAACCAATACCTAAAAGAGTTTGATATATTTTGTGACCCTCCATTTACGTTATCCATAGAATTCGAAGTTGTATGTATTCTCAAAGCTTCAGCATCATGAATGGAACGGCTGGGCACCTTGTCTAATTTCGGATGTAAAAATCCAAGATCATCAGATCTTTGGAAATGAACAAAACCACCACACTTTGAATGCCTTCTGCTACCTGATGCATTTTTTTGAGATGGGAAATGAAGATCATCTAACCACAAGTTTCTTAGTAAGCTCATAGATTTGAAGTTTTTCTGTGGGATTGTTGAGCTCTTAACACAATTGGAAATCGTTTCTCCATTACCTTTCATTTCCGAATGGAATAATCTTGAAGAACCAGATAAATCACACAAATCTTGCTTGAACGCATTGGTGAAATGCTTACAATGTACATGATCCATGTTCCAAGAATCCTTTCTTAATTCAGTTAAATTTGAAAATGCAAAAGTTGACCTTAAACAATTGAAGCTTCCATCTGCTGGTCGAGAACTGGAACAAGTAAGATCATCTTTGCATGTTGGCAAGGTCCTGACAGATTTGGAAAATTCTGTCTTTGAAGCTATTCCTGTCAATCTCTGGATCTCCAACTGATTATGCTCTTCAGGTGCAAATTCTATTACGTGAGAAACCGATGTAGTTTCATCATGCTGCGCTTGCATTCTGGATAATCTAGTAGTCATTTGACCACATTCAATCCTTTTTTTACGATTTAAGATGCTCCCAATCTTCCGATTGATGTCATACATAGGGAAGTGATCATCTTGTGAAATAATATCTTCTGGATTCAGGCAGTAGCATGTCTTATGTCTTGTGTTGTTTGGAGCGTTGTCAGCCAGTTTATGAAGTGACAATGAATCTGATAAACCTACTTCAGCATCATCCATCTTCAAATTTTCCTGTAGCACCAAACTGCCATTCTTGCATCTGCCTAACGATTCTGCTGATTGGCTTGGACATAAGGTCAGACCTAATTCATTATCAGATCTGTAAATACTTTTGCGCTCAAGGTTACTTCCATGGCTCGAACTGATACTAATCATTTTCTCTTTTATGTTTTGTGTTGTTTCTACTTGAAAGTGTCCACCTTTCAGATAATTATCTTTAGTGCTTGCATGAGCAGGAATACATTATTGTTGCCTTGAGTTTGCATAACCAAAATGACCACCAAAATCTTCAGTCATTTTGTAACTTCTTACATGTTCTATGATTCAAAAGAGCTTGTTCTTGAACTTCTCTTTAACTTTTAACTCATAAATTGGTATCTGACGTCCTGCAGCTTTAGAAAGCATTGGTTTCTGATTCTGTGATAAGAAAAAGAATTCTGTTGATCCGCGACACAACTACCAAACAGGTAATTTCAGACGTTCCCCTTTTAATCTCCATATTATTAACATCCTCACGAAGAAAATTATTGAGCCCTGCCTATAATCTTAATTCTGTGACAATTAGTATATCCAACCCTTCTCCATCTAGTTCTTCCTTTTCTAAACTACACTTTCTCCATTTAGTTCTTCCCTAAAGTTAAGCAATTAATCTAAACTACACTTTCTACCATGAATGATATGCCCCCTTAAATGTTCATACATGCCGAATCTAGACAATTTTCCACAAACACTGCAAACATGACACTTGAGTACTAATTAAGACAGGCTTTAGAAACTTGTACAAAATAAGTGGCAAAAGAAACACTCACCCCTCATGTATACATACATATAAATGAAAGAGTATTGAACCAACGAGAACAAGTCCTCAGTAGCCAAAAGCCAAAATTAAACCCAAAAAAATGAAAACTTCTCTCCAAATAAACATTTCTTAAATCAATATAGACAAGTGCTATCCACTCTGACAGAAAATCCAAATTGGTAAGAACAGTATAACCCCAGAAAAAACTCCAAAGCTGCGAATACTACTTGAAAACAAAAGGAAATTGAATTCCCGAAATAAAGAAAAAAATGCAAGCGAAGCACTAATCCAGTGGAAACAAAATAACCCAAAATTCTGATGATTAAAAACATAAAAAAAAGATCTTTTCGTTCTCTAACTTCTTTGCAGCGAAGTAATCAACAAAAGCGAGTAGCAAAAAGGAGAGGGACAAAAACTCAGAATCCACATTAACACGTACTCGTGCACAAAGATGAAGATAGCGAGCTGCATACTTCTTCGTTCTCTTTGCCTTCTGCAAGCATCAACTTGAGACAGCTACCAAGGTTGCCGCTGTTGCTGCTTCTGGTTTATGGAGAAGAATACAAAAACTGAAGGAAAATAATAGTAAAAAAAATGGAAAGCGTACGGTTGGCTTCAGGAGGCTTCACAGAGGCCGACGTGGCCGAAATATCCACCGAGTATTTTATTATTATCATTCCCAATTTTACATATCTTTTTTTCTGCGTTGTTTCTATTTTTTTTATATTTGTTCGATGTCTATTTCTCTTACGTTTCATAACTATAACCTCTTTCAAAACCTACAAATTTTATTATCTAAATTTTACTTAATTATTTTATTAATTGTAAAGTTTTATTTTTTCTTACTTATTTAATATAAAAATACTATTCTAAAATTATCCTCAAGGCATTTTCTAAAAAAGGATCATGAAATATCAGTTTTACACTTACTTTATATTTTTTTATTTTTAAAAATATATTTTACTGGATTAATGAAGAAGGGATAAAAATGATAATTTATAATTAAAAAATAAGCTAACAAAATTTTGAGCGAAATTTATTGAAGAACCACTTGGACATTCAAAACTAAGAAAAAATGGAATAAATGAATTCGCATATGCTTGTCGAGCTTGTGGACCATGTGGTAGCCGAATAATTAACATGGCCCTTCATAAAGTTGCAAGACTTCAATTCTTGTTCCTTTTAAACCACTCCAAATGTTCAAATAATTTTGCGGCCACTTGAGTCTTTGTTCCTTTTTTTCTTGACAAATATAAAAATAAGTTTATTGGATTTTTATCGATAGCAATATGCCGTCCAATCCTGCCATGTAAACCTTGTACAGGGGATGACTGAAAATAGAAGGTTTGGCTTGTTTGGCCGCCAATTGGCAACATAAAGAAGGTAGAATGAGACCTCCATGCGTGGATGCATGTATCAATTATTAATATGCTCTTTAATTTTTTATGTTCTTGAATATATATATATATATATATATATACATACATATTAATAATTAAATACATTATGATTCAAAATACATTTTCATTCTTGTCGAGTTTTTTTATAATATACATTTTTAATATTGATTGTGTGGAGAAAAAAAAAAAGAAAAGAACGATTGGTTGTCAACAATTTAATTTAATATGAATGGGACCAGTTCAAAACCGGTGGCCAGTATGATTGAAGTTCTACAACAATAGAGGAGTCAGAGTCACATTAATATGTTACATAAATGTAGGGACATGGACAATTCATTCATTCTATGCCATGTCTATGCCTTGTGGAGGTGATTGATACTTCAGTCATGAGTGACATTACCTCATTATGCCATTTTTCTTAAAAATTTTCGAGGATGCAAAACCAATTGAATTTGTCAGATATCTTTTTTTTTTAAATTGAATTTTGCAAAGAACTCTTGACTATAATTTAATATTTAATCATTAAATTTATCAAAATATGTTTGGAATGTGCACATTTAACAAAAAAAATTTTCTTGCTTGTAGAGAAATGAGGATATTTCGATATCCCACAAAAAAATTATATCCTTCCTATTGTATTACTATCACTATATACAATACCTTAGATATTTCGATATCTACATGTAAGTACATAAATGAAAATATTTGTGTTACAACTTATATCTTACGGTAGAATATCAAGAAGGATTTGCACCAAAATCATATCACAACAAACTCTGTTGTGCATCATAACATAATGTGATTGCCTCTTTTCACACCATATTAGATTGTAATATGTTAATAATAGAATATCTTGAAGGATTTGCACTAATATCCTATCACAATCATCGTATCAGAATGTGATTGCATCTTTTCACACTAGATTATATTTTAATCTATTAACACTCCCCCTTAAGTTGGATGATGTAGGTTGTGATTTCTCAACTTGGAAATTAAAACTTGAAATCATTCACGTCCGAAAGACTTTGTAAATATATCAGCTAACTAAAATTTTGAAGAAACATATGATGTAATGATTGCTTCATACTTAAAATGATTACGCACAAAGTGGCAATCGATCTCAATATGTTTAGCATGCTCATGAAAGACTGGATTGTGGAGAATGTGCAAAGTATACTGATTACGACAAAAAAATATTTATCGAAATTGAATGTGAAGTCCCAAGAGAAGAAAGAAGGCTGCACAACCATAGAAGTTCATAAGTTGTCGCTGCAAGAGCACAATACTCGGCCTCTGTTGAAGATCGAAAACAATAACCTACTTTTTGGACTTACAACTGATAGGGCTTCCATCTCGTGTAACCAAATAGCCACTAATGAATTTTTGTGTCATCGAACAACCAACCCAATCATAATCGCTATATGCCATAATTGTTAAAGAAGAAGGCTTAAGATAAATCCCCTATCCAAGGGATTGCTTGAGATAATGTAGCACTCGCATGACAACATTCCAATGTCCTTGCTTAGGTTCATTCAAAAATTTTGAGAGTATATTAATAGAATATTAGAGATATGGTCGAGTTACTATAAGGTAGATTTATCAACCTACCAAGCGTCAATATCATGCAGGATCAGATAAAGCAACATGAAAAAGGTCAACATGATGCCTTGCTATTTCGATGTCAAGTAAATACCTCTAAGGACCAATGTCTTTGGTACAAAAGTATTTATGCAAATCTTTAAATACTTTGAATATGTTCGATCTTTGCTAGCAGAGGGAAGGTCATCAACATAAATTAATATAGTCATGTAAACATCATCTTTAAAGAAAGTGAATAATATGTAATCAACAATTGATTAAGAGAAACCAAATTCCAAAAGAGCAATATTGAATTTACTAAAAAAATTGCGAGAAGCTTGTTTCAATTTGTAGAGCAATTTTTGCAAGCGACAAACAAAATTTTGTGAATTAAAATTGAAACTAGGAGGCATAGTCATGTATACTTCCTCTTCAAGATCCCCATGCAGAAAGACAATGTGAACATCAAGTTGATGAAGCTCCCAATTCTTATGAACAACGATTTCGAGGAGGCCTTGAACAATAATTTGTTTTGCAACTGAGCAAAAATATCATGACAATCAAAGCCTTTAACTTGAGTATAACCTTTAGTCACCAACCGTGCTTTATAATGCTCAATGTTTCCATCAGCATGGCATTTAGTTTTGTATACCCAGTTGTAACCAATTGCCTTTTTGCCACGTGGTAATCTTTGAAGAGACCATGTGCTGTTGAACTCCAAGTCATAGATTTCGTCTGCCATGGCATTGCTCCATCGCTTAAATAATTTATTATTATATTTTTTATTTTTCAACTATTATTGACTCGAGGCTCTGATCTCGAAAAGCTATACCATTAGATATGTTTCTCTTCAACAATTTTAAGGTGGGCCACTCGAAATTTAAATATCAATTTTTTAGTTAAAAATATCACCTGAGTCGAAGCAATTTTCAGCATTATACATTTTTTTCTGTTTAGTTGACACGTCATCTGTCAATGATGGCAAGGTGGAACTTCTTTCTGGTTCGTCAAATCAAGATAAACAGAAAGGTTTTTTATTTAGAAAAAAGTTTGAAGAAACAAATAAAATATTATCTTAAATTACAAGCATAATGTGTTTCCAAATTTGCATCCCATAGTATGACAATACGTATGTTAAAGACGCTGAGATAGTATTATTTTGACTTAATTTTTAACTAAAGATTGATCAATATGGTAGCACTAATTTTAAAATAAAAATTCTATCAATAAAATCAAATAAAATATTTTTTATTATTCTAATATTGAAAAGATGGTGTAAAATAATTATAAAAATTAATTAGATTCAGTAGGTTAGACTCAAATTACACTCATCATGTGCGAATCTTCACATCATTAACTCTTGTATTAACAGTGTCATCATCTATTCATCATTATATTTCTCGCCTACAAAATTAAAAGCAGAGAAAAATAATATCTCTTGAGTTATAAAGCCTAATACGTAAAAAAATGTAATATATATACACATATATA
>LTAE01000649.1:44705-58807 GCA_001647135.1 Pontederia paniculata
ATATATATATATATATATATACATGATAAAGATCAATTAAACAACATTACTATATCTCCTTTACCTTTTTATCTTTTCATTACCTCTTTTCCCAATTGTAATAATATCAATAACAATTCAATTGCAAAAACCTCAATTGTATTGTTGTGAAGCAAAGTTCAATTAATGTATGTTCAATAGGTTCAAGTTGTTAAATTCAATCTTTTATCTTTATTCATCCATGACGAGAACATCAACAACATGTAAATGCGGGGAACCAATATGTTCAAGCCTAGTCAGTGTGATCTTTAATGTTAATTCATTCTTTTATCTTTACTAATGCATATATTCAAGTTATCCCACCGCAGGATGACTAACTAGGCCATAAGTTCTCATTAGTATTCAATTTGGACAAGTCCCGCGATCAAAATAAATCCTGCAATCAGGAAAAAGTGTCGCAAATAGAGTAGAATCTCGCAATCAAGATAGAGTCCTACAATCAGGCTAGAACCCTGCAATCCGAATAAATTTTGCAATCGACGAGGCCCTCCTCTTAATGCGCCAATTCAATCACAATCAATATATATTCTTTTAAATATGACTAGTCATTAACTAAGTTATCATCCAATACTAATTCTAATCAATAGACATAATTAAACATATTTATAACAATAAGGGGTAGAAAATAGAATACCACCTTCAATCGGGAACACAACCCATGTTAGGTCACAACACGCTTGTCTTTTATGACACGACCCGCATTAGATATGGAGATGGCCCGTTTTATACCGATCACTTTTATCCATCAGCGTTTAGCACGGACACAGTCTGTGTCATCTTTTGTGCAGTCTCGGTTCGAGGTGACCCGACTCACGTTCAATCCATTTTAATTTACCTCTAGCGACGCAGCTGGTGCTCAGTTGCAATACAGCCCGAGTCACGCATGGTGTTGACGTCATCAACGAACATGGCCCATCATAGGACGTGTTTGTCTCCGTAGTGACAAAAATGGCTCACATCTTATATCAACACGGTCCATATTTCGGCATCCTAGTGGTTGACTTCGATGATGTTGATGAACACGATCCGCGTCAAGGGACGACGCGGTCCATTTTTTACCCTATGACGTTCTCCGAAAAACATAGCCAACGCACGACCATTTCTTACCTATGAACGTAGGGATGCAGTCCACATTTGTTCGCTGATTATTGTAGGTCATCTTCATCTCCATCCTTCTACTCTATCATCTATTATAATAACTTTATACGCGGGCATAGGGTGCCATAGAGGTGTCACTCTAGTTGAGCTTGCATGCCATAGGCTTTCCTGGTACCGTTCTTGGAGCACCTCCTCCTCCTTGGTGTCCTTGGTCCTTCCTTCAATTTGGACAATCTCTAGCATAATGATCGTGTCGGCCGCAAATAAGACATGCGTCTGTCTTGGGTGACATTTACCTAAATTGTACCTACTACAGTGTGGGCAAAGCCTTTATATTGTGGTTGTGGTTCCTCACAAGGTGCATAGTATCATGGGCATTCCTCTCGACGTTGATCCCTCCAGTTGGGTGTATTGCCTTGCTTGTGCTCATCCTGTCTAGGTCTCTCTTGTTCCAGCGGTTGTAATTGGGCCTTTTCTTTTAATTCCTTCTAACGTATGGTGTTGTCTCTTTCCATGTGCTTTGCCAATTTTGAGGCCTCGTCGAGAGTTTTGCAGTTACGCTCAAGGGTTTTAGTCCTCAAGTCTGGAGTTAGGCATTGAATGAAGTGGGTATGCCCTTTTCGCGCTCTCCTGCTCCATCTTGCAATACTTCTGTAGCTAGATGAATTTGTTATGATATTCCTCCACAGTCATCCTCCCTTGCTACAGCTCGAGAAATTCACAATGCTTTAAACTGCGTTCATAAACAGTAAATTAGTGTATCTCAAATGCTTTCTTAAAGTCTCCCCAAGTAACAACCTCTTGACTGAGAAACTTAGTGATTTTGATAGTCTTCCACCAATCTCGTCCTTCATCAAGCGATGTGCAGCATATAAAATCTTCATGTCCTCTGAGCATCACATTATGCAAAGGTTTCCCTCGATGGTGTCAAGCCAGCGGTCTACCTCGTCAATGCCCTCATAACCTTTGAATTCAAAAGACAGTAGTTTGAGGAATTGTTGAATCGTATCCTTGATCTCATAAGGTTGCTGTCGTGATTGCCCTGGGTCTGATTATTCTGGGCATTACTATGCGCCTCTTCTTAGTACCTCCTACCTTTCGGCTACTAGTACGTCGAGGATCCATCTACATTGACAACAAGCAAGAAATATTAATTTATCTATCGATAATGGACTTTACATATACTTTTTTTTATGGCACTACGATTGTTCGTGATGTTTGCACATGGACTCTATTCATTTAGAGACATCTAAGAAATGTCTCTCGTTAGGCTTTGATACCTTACTATAACACCTCCAACTCCACACCCTGCCACGTGATAGAACATAGACTTGGAGACGCTATAATAGTACTAATTTGACTTGACTTTTGATCAAAGACTAGCCAACAATATGCGAAAGCAATAACTTTAAAATAAAAACTCTATCAATAAGCCTAGCCAAATAAAATATCCTTTTACATGATTCCAATATTGAAAAGACAGAGTAAAATAACTCTAAAACTAATTAGACTCAGTAGGCTAGACTCAAACTAGACTCATTATTTGAGTCTTCACATCACGAACTCTTGCATCACCGGTGTCATCACTCATTCACCATTACCTCCCTCGCCTTCAATCAGGAATACGATCCTTGTTAAGGCACGACATGATCCATTTTCAATTGAGACATGGCCCACGTTAGATACGGACACGATCCATTGTATACCTATCACTTTTATCTATCAAAACGCGACCCACGTTTAGCGCGAACATGGTCTGCGTTATCTTTTGTGCGGTCTGGGTTCGACGCGACCCGATCTGCGTTCAATCTATTTCAATTTTTCTCTGGTGACGTGGCTGGTGCTGAGGTCCAACACGGCCCGAGTCACGCATGGTGTTGATGTCATCAGTGAACACGACCCGTCAGAGGGCGCGTCCGTCTCCGTATTGGCGAACACGGCCCGCGTCGTAGATCAACGTGGTCTGTGTCACCGCGTCATGATGGTTGACTTTGATGATGTTGAGGAACACGACCTGCGTCAAGGGGCTACGCTGTCAGTTTCTAACACGCTCCGATGTTCTCCGGTAAACACGATCAGCACACAATAGTTTCTTACCTGCGAACGCAGTCCATTTTCTTGGGGACACGGTCCGCGTTTGTTCACCGATTATTATAGGTCATGTCCGTCTCCATCTTGTCTACTCCATCATCTATTATAATAACTTTATATGCAAGTATGAAGCTATAACAATTATATGTCATATACATATGATAATCTCTAAGGTTGATCCTCCTAGTTACATATCTTAGTTTTCAATTCAATAATCTTCTTCGATTTCTGTGCATCGATCTCCTCCTCGAATAGAGCCTCCTCTTCTAATGCTTCAAGTGAGAGAAAGTGATAGAGAGAGAATTCTGATGAAGGCATCTCTCCTCTTGACCTCCTTATATAAGGATTTATCCAAAACTTAATCCAATTTTAACTCTATTTTATCTTCCTCTTAATTAACTTAAATTTTGAATTGGCTTAATATTGCCCGGATTAATTCAAATCAAACACGTTGAGACAACACGGTCAATTTTCTTTCATAACATGACCAATTTTCTCCCATAACACGGCTTGTCTTTCCTGCGCACAACATGGTCCATGTCTGAGTCGGACACAGTCCGTCTTTGACCATTTTTTTCCTTTTTCTTATTATTTTAATCTTGCGAATTTGTCTAGCATTACACCTAAAAATTTAGAGTTGTCTTTTGTTGAAAAGATATTTGCCAAGTACTAGCTAACATCATGATGTGAAGTTTGGCGACTCTCATTGCGCTAAAAATA
The DNA here is from genome assembly GCA_001647135.1 of Pontederia paniculata. Classification (NCBI taxonomy): domain Eukaryota; kingdom Viridiplantae; phylum Streptophyta; class Magnoliopsida; order Commelinales; family Pontederiaceae; genus Pontederia; species Pontederia paniculata. Next base: position 48,654 of record LTAE01000649.1, read on the forward strand.
ATAATGTATTCAATCCGTATTGTGCTTTTAAAAGAATATCTTTTCGAATATTAAATAATAACTTAAAAATATAAATTATATCTATTTTATTTTATAATCATTAATTAATTTAATTATAATATTTATTACATATTTTATTAAATTATTATGTATCATTTATTAATTAATTTAATTATAATATTTATTAAATAAGGGGGGCTTGCATGCAGAAAATCGAGATAAGGACACGAACATCCTAATTAATCACTCTCGATCAAGAGCATGAAGATAATGTTTAGTTATATACCCCTTGCCCTTTGTGAAACAACAAGAATATTACGATTAAAAATTTAAACAATTCAACATTTGTTTTCAGATCAAATGCATGCATAATTAAATTAATGACGTGTACGTAGATCCCTTGATATTTGTTACATGGGATTAGCAAGATAGTGTTTGGCAATTAGAATCTAGTGTTCTTCAAATTCTAATAAATAGTTTAATTTGATAGATTAATTTTAATTATATTTTGATAAACTAAAATATAATGATAAAATGAGAATAAAAATTATAATATATTTTTAAAAAAGATAATTTCTTGTTAAATTTAAAATTTATGTAAGTATAATAAAATTAATTTGAGAAGTTAATATTTTCATAAAAAAATTGTAAAATATATCAGTTAAAATTATTAAAATAATAATTAATAAATAATATGAAAATAATCTCACAAATTAACATTTTAATAATAATATTCATGAAAAATCATTTTGTTTAACTAATTAATAATTATGCTAATAAATCATTTGTATTATAAATTAAATATAAGGTAATAAATTATTTCTTACAAAGTAAATTTAAATAATATAAAATTATTCTCATGATAATATAATTAAAAAAAATTATGAAACTTATTTAATCTCACTTTTAAATTAAAAAAGTATTATCATAAAATTAGTTAAAAATACAATGGGATAATTAATAGTTTTTATAATTATATTATTAAGTTAGTAATAAAATTAAAACTTATTATTTAAAAGAATTGAGTAAATAGAAAAAGAGAGGAAAAGAACATTAACTATAGCATTTAATGTTGCAACTGCAATGTGTTGCAGCAAAAAAAAAAACGTTTGATTCTTACTAAAACAAGGAACCAAATATTGAAACGAGTCGTACGATTTAAGTTAGATTGATTTAGGTTAGATGACTTATTAAATTACTTGCCGGAAGCATCAACTCTAACTCCCCAAATTTTATCTCCTCGGATTTTATCAATTCAAACTCCTCATATTTTATCTCCTTCAAAGATATTTCCATAACTAAAAAATAAAAATCAGAATCTTGATATTTTAAAATTTGAAATCCTAATTAATTTAAAATTTGAAAACTCAGAGATGGCTCAATGAACATGAACTCTTTTATTATAAATATTTCCTCCCAATATTTATATCATTTTTCTCTCAACCGGCCCTAATTCTTCCTTATCTTTCTCCTTCCTCTCCATCAAAAGGAAAACATTTTCGTTCTTCTTTTCTCTATACAAATATTTTCCTACAATCCAGGAGAGGCCAAGATTGGACTACGGAGGAGTGACGCCGAAGAGGATGCCCACGAGCGCGTAGAACAAGCCCAAATGAACCTGAAGGTATGTTTTCCAACGGATTACTTGTACATAAAATAATATATTAGATATGCATGTTTTTGCGGATTTTTCGCTAAAGATTGTATTGTGCACAAAAGGGGCCTAGATAGGAGAGTTTTCCCCTCATGAATTGCGAGCGGCAGCACCAGGAGGCGTTGGGCGCGCCAGGCGACGCGAAGCGACAAACGGGCGCGGGGCATGACGACGTGCAGCAGGCGGCACGGTGGTGGTGGAAGTACATGACTCTTTAAAGATTCGTTGTTAACAAAACCTAAGGATCTCGATGAGGTAAAGGGTATAAGATTAATAATAAAACAAATAGGACGCCGACTATTGTTTGAAGTCACAGTGTTAATGATATAGGACGAGTAGCGCGACTACTACTTGGTTCCTATTGTTCAGCTAGCTCCCGTTATGCAACAAAGAGGATACACATGCATCCTCCCCTTTTTAGGGCATTGGCCATGGTTAGTGCACCACCACTGGCAGTCGGGCTTATGTGTAAGACTCATGAGCAATTAACTAAATTACCCAAAGTCATTTGAATGTATTAATGGGATAAGATCAAATATTGCTAATGAAACCTCAGAGTAAAGCCACTTACACATTTAAATTGATTGTGCATCCTATTGGTGTTCTAATGTTGTTCTAAGACATGAGATATAATCCTGATATTGTTCTAGAATATTGTTATTTCCCTGAGGTTGTTCCAAGGTAAAGATACATTTGATCTCCTTATGTTGTTCCAGAATAGCATGACTTGACATTGATGATTATGACAGTCATAGTTTATGTTATTTGCCCTGATGACTTTAGTTATGAGAAAGAAAGCATGATTTAATGCCATATTAATACCCATATTCATGTTGATGTCTATTTACCTATTTTATGTACCTATTTCCTTACATACTAAGTGTTTTATGCTATGAGATATCATTTCTCTTGTGTTGAATTCCAGAGGTGACTAGGTTGTGGTGGATTTCTAATGCAGGTAGTGTGTGCGACGACTGATGCCTGTGGCGGATACCGCACATGGATGACCTTTTGAGTCTCTTTTGTTATTAGGTCTCTCTGTTTAGAATAATTGAGTTGTATGGCTGACAACCAAAATATTGAACTCCATATTTTTGGGGGACATGTAGACTCTTAGTTTGTTTCTTTTATGCATCATATCTGTTGGACCTTTTAGTTATCTCAGCCTTGGTTTCATTGCCCTTATTCCGCATTTTTGTAACCAATCAAAGGGTCAAGATGTAAGTCAAGTTCTGCTTGACGTGTAGCGTCTCCAGGTCCACTTTTTTGCCACGTGGCAAGGTGTGGGTTTGGGTTCATTATAGTAAGGTATCGGAGCCTAAAGTCGGGACTCTCTTGACGTCCCTAGAGTAGTTAGAGTGTCCATGTGCAAGACACCACGAGTAGTGATAGCATCATCCACAACAATGTAAGTAAGACCTTATTTTTCAATGAATTTTTTAATCATAATTGACTATTGACCTCTTTTGATACATTGAATATAGTATCATTCATAGACATGCAACAAGTAAGCATAGGTGAGACCAAAATTCTCATAATAGTGTGACTCATGTGATCAAGGATTGAAATAAAGATTTATTATTATCTCGATGATGAAATAGATATGATAGATGGTTCCTAAAGTCTAGTTCTTATAGAAATTAGAGTCACCTTGATAAAAGATATGATTGAAATATTAATATGATGTCACATCATGATAATTAATGATATAACCTAATTCATAAGGAGGTTATTTAGAGATATGAAGAATTAATAATAATTTTTGAGGAGCAAAAGGTTTTTAATGTGATCTTTGTGAAAACAAATAAATATATTAGTATTGCAATTTTGAGTGATCAAAATATTGATTGAGAATTAAATTATACAATTACAGAATTTTAAGATGATTGAATGATTATAAATTTTGAGGATAACATATAAAGAGTTTAGAAAAATAGATTTTTAAGGAATACTAGAATTATTGAATTGAATGCATATATATAAATGGGATTATGATTGGCAAATGAAATGAATGATAATAAGGATGATATTTTGAGTAGTTATTAGGTACAAAACTGAAATATCAAGTTGAATTTTGGAAAATGTTATAGTTTTGATTGTTACCATGACAAATGATAATCGATGAGTATGATTTTAGAAATTTTGATAGATTAAATAGATGGACGGCAATTTTGAAAGATTTATAGATGTAAAGTTGGAAGAAGTATAGCATTATGAGAGTCAAAAATTTCAAATTCAATATTTGTGGAAGGAATAAGAAATTCTAATAGATGATGAACAAATTGAACGAGTGATGAAACCAAGATTTTGAAGTATGCTCAAAAGACTAAATGTTAATTTGATCAAAGAGAGATTTTAGGAATAATGATGAACGACTGAGGAATTTACATAAGTCATGGATAAGTGGAGATTTTAAGGATGTACTTATAGGACTCAATATGTGATGAGATTAGGCAACAATTTAATCATTCGGTCCATAAGTTATTAAGATTGATACTAGTATCATAACAGAGTAACCAAATATGACCTACAACATGACTATCAATAATGAAGGAGAGACCAACTGTCTCACCTCATCAAATATTTATGAGAGTTATATTAACACTTTTCCAATCGACAATGTTAAATTACTATCTCTAATGACCAACCCAAAGGAGGATTATATGAATGAATGAATGAAGAGAGTATAGTGGAACATGATTTGATTGATTGTATTGATGAGACATATATATATATATATATATATATATATATATATATATATATCATAATTGACATATTGCTTGCATAGTAATTGTGGATCATTGTATATATGAATCAAGATAATATTGCCTAAAGTAGAGAATAATATAATACACAAATATGCAAATGTAGGGTGTGTATATCCTTTGATTAAAGCAACTATCAAATCGTCCATGATTAAAGTTACATGTAAGAACATGAACTGAACAATTTTTCCTTATCCAAATACCATGTATGATATACAAACAGTTAGATTATGAGATCTAACTTCTGTAAGATCAAGGAACATCCATATTCAAAGAAAATTATGATCAAACTATAGATATGTGTATTTACTCCAAAAAGTTATATTGAAAGTAAAAGTCCTTATCCAGATACGATATTCAAACTATCACTTCTGGGGTATGACTAAGCTGCATGATCTTATGCCTTGATCCCTATAAACTAGGAGGTGTCTTATGCTACCTAAGAATCTATCCTATCAAGGATGTACAAAAATGAGTATGATCAAACATAACTATGCAAGTATTGAGTATGATTGGGTAGATTAAATGATATCTGAAAATAATGAGAAGGATGACTAAGAAATGATTAAGGAATTATATATTTTCAAACTATAATAGAAGAGACATATTGATAACCATGAATGACAGAAATTGATGATAGACACAAGTTTAATATAGCAAGAGAAGTGCAGATGGATGTTATGACTGATAAAGTAATAGAAACATAAAGAAAATTATTGATTATTTTGTATAACAATATTTTAAAGGAGGTTATATACTACTTGACAACAAGATGTGTGATAATTATTGAGTATTAGAATTTGATGAATTGAATGAAAGAAATTGTAATCATGATCTTCTAGGAGCTTAATTTGATTAATATCTTTGAGGAATAAAAGATCTAATGAAAAGTTATTGTTATAGTTATCAAGTGATCATAAGAAGATGATTATACATGAGGATTATATGACTATGAGTCAAAATTTATAATGATCAATAAGGAGTTATCGATAGTAATGGAGAATAGAAATGATTTTGGTTATGGATTTTTGAAAGCAAAGAGGATTAATATATAATTGATAACACAAACACATGGAATCTAAAGAGGAGTATTTGTGCAATTGGAAGTTATAAGAACAATTAAGGAGTGAGGAAAGATATTAAGATATAAAATATTAGATGTGAACTTTTTTGTTGGATCTCTATTTTGTACCTTCAAATTCGATGAAAAATTTAATTTTAAGGAGGTTATTATGGAAATCCCCAAATTTTATCCCCTCATATTTTATCTCCATAGAAATTTAATCTCCTTAGATTTTATCTTCTACAAAGATATTCCCATAATAGGAATAAAAATTAGAATCCTAGTTATTTTAAAATGCGAAATATTAATAATTTAAAATTTAAAAACTCAGAGATGGTTCAATGAATCTGAACTCTTTTATTATAAATATTTCCTCCGGTATTTATATCTTTTTTCTCCCAGCCGGCCCTAATTCTTCCCCCTCTTTCTCCTTCCTCTCCATCAAAAGGAAAACATTTTCCTTCTTCTTTTCTCTATGCATATATTTTCCTACAATCCAAGAGAGGGTGAGATTGGACTACAGAGGAGTGACGCCGAAAAGGACGCCCACGACGCGTAGGACAAGTCCCAACAAACCCGAAGGTTTTTTGGCGGATTCCTTGTACATAAAATAATGTATTAGATATGCATGTTTTTGCGGGTTTTTCGCTAGAGATTGTACTATACAAAAAAGGCACCTAGATAGGAGAGTTTTCCCCCTCATGAATCGTGAGTGGCGGCGCCAGGCGACGCGCGCGCCAAGCAACTTGCGCAGGCATGTCAGGACTTTTAGAGCGCCAAGCGGCACTGGGCGTGCTAGGCGATGTGCGCGGGCACGCCAAGCGATGTGTGCGGGCATGCAAGGCGACGCGCGCGGGTGCGCCATGACTTTCAGAGCACCGAGCGGCACTGGGCGTGCTAGGCGATGTGCGCAGGCACGCCAAGTGATGTGCGGGCACGCCAAGCGACGCGCGCAGATGTGCCAGGACTTTCAGAGCGCTAGGTAGCACTGGGCGCGCCAGACGACGTGCCGGGCATGCCAGGACTTTTAGATCGCCAGGTGGCGCCGGGCGTGCCAGGCGATGTGTGCGGATGTGCCAGGCGACACACATCAGACGACACACGGCGGGCACGACTGGCAACGCGCAGAGGATGGGCGCGGGACGCGAGTGGCATACGGTAGGCGACGCGTGGCAGATGGGCGCGAGGCATGACGACGCGCAGCAGGTGGCGCGACAGTGGTGGAAGTAGAGGACTCTTTAAAGATTCGTTGTTTGCAAAACCTAGGGTTCTTGATGAGGTAAAGGGTACAAGATTAGTAATAAAACAAATAGGACGTCGACTATTGTTTGAAGCAGCAGTGTTAATGATATAGGGCGAGTAGCGTGGCTATTATTTGGTTCCTATTGTTCAGCTATCTCCCACTGTGCAACGAAGATGATACACGTGCATCCTCCCCTTTTTAGGGCATTGACCGTGGTTAGTGCACCACGACTGGAAGCCGGGCGTACATGTAAGAGTCATGAGCAATTACCCAAAGTCATTTGGATGTATTATGGGATAAGATCAAAGATTGCTAATGAAACTTCATATTCAAACCACTTACACATTTAAATTGATTATGCATCATATCGATGTTCTGATGTTGTTCTATAATATGAGATATAATCCTGATGTTGTTCCAAGATATTGTTATTTTCTTGAAGTTGTTCTAGGGTAGAAGGTACATTTGATCTAGTGATGTTGTTCTAGGATAGCATGACTTGACATTGATGATTATGACATGCATAGTTTATGTTATTTCCCTTGATGACTTTAGTTATGGGAAAGAAAGCCCGATTTAATTTCATATTAATACTCAGATTCATGTTGATGTCTATTTATCTATTTTATGTACTTGTTGCCTTACATATTGAGCATTTTATGATTATGAGATGTTGTTTCTCCTGTGTTGAATCCCACAGGTGACTAGGCATAGTGGATTCCTGATGCTGGTGGTGTGTGCGACTGCTGACGCTCGTGGTGGATATCATATGCACATGGATGATCTTTTGAATCTCTTTTGTTATTAGGTCTCTGCGTTTAGAATATTTGGGTTAATATCTAACAGCCAAAATATTGACCTCCATATTTTTGAGGGATATGTAAACTCTTAGTTTGTTTTTTTTTCCGCATCTTATCTATTGGAAATTTTAGTTATCTTAGTCTTGGTTTCATTATTCTATTTATTCTGCATTTTTGTACCAGTCAAAGGGTCAAGATGTAAGTCAAATTCTACTTGACGTGTAGTGTCTCGAGGTCCACATTTTCCTCACGTGACGGGTTGTGGGTTTGGGGTCGTTACATCAATAACCTATAAATAGTCATTTGAGTATGATTTGGATTTAGTATGACGTAAAATAACAATTTATTTTTTTATTTCATCAAAAAAGATAATAATAATTTCAATTTAAATTATTGGCAAATGACATGGAATTAAAGTGTGTTAACAATATGAACTACATTGATTCAAGTACAATGATACGAATCTAGTCATATATATTTATTATGTTAAGTTATTGTAACCAACGGGAGATGGAGTGGAGTGATCATGAGTGTAATACCCGACCAAAACGGCCCGAGTTAAATGGGCCGTGTTGACAAAACGGGCCGAGTTGGACAGGTCGTGTTTGCAAAATGGGCCATGTTGGGCTAAATGGGCCGCGTCGGCCCAGTTGGGCTAAAGTCTAGAAAATTGTTAATGACGGCTAAAACCCCCCTAAAACCTAACTTTAACCTCTATATAAACCCCTAACACGAAATTAATTCTCTCAAGCCCTCATTAGTTTTACCTAGCCGCTAGGTAAACTTCTCTCTATCTCTTCTCTCTTCTTCTCCTTCTCTCTCTCACGTTTGGAGGAATCTTCGGTGCCTTGGGAATCGTTCCAGAGGAGGAGACGAAGGTGTACGGACTTCGGAGCTTGGAGGAGGCAGCAACACGCAGATCGAGCGAAGGAACGAGTTTCAAGGTATGTAATTAGCATCATTAAGAGGAAGCAGTTTTCAGGTCTTAATCGATGATTAATGATAATTAATGAATATTTTCGATAGATTAGGATATATTAATATGATTGAATGAAAGAGTTCGTCGGATCTGAATAACATGGTCACCGGGCACGGACCGTGTTACCCTAACACAATCCGTGTCGCGCTGCCGGCGTGACACGCGTCGGATCGGTGAATCAAAAGCGGACCGTGTTGTTCAACACGGTTAGAGTCTTCTGGGAAGGACGTCGCGTCACCCTAACGCGTCGTGTTCTTCGGATGGCGTCTACCGGATGGAACGTCGCACACGTGGCGTGTCCTCGTCCACCCTAAAACCATCTTAAACGACCGCGTCCTCTCCGGCGTGTGCGAAGTTTATTCCCGAATAAAATAATGAACTTGATGAATTCAGTGCAGAAAACAGATCGTGTTATCTACCCCGGTCCGCGTAGAGTAGTTGGAAGATGTGTTGGTAACGCGTGTGCTGGACGCGCTTCGCCCGGGAACAACACGGCCCGTGTAGGCCTGACGCGGGTCGTGTCCGGGTTAGATGATGTAATGAATGATTGGTTGATTGACTTATTGAACCTGATTGAGGTAGGTTTAGTATTTTCTCTCACGCGAACCTAGTGTGATAGAATGAAGAATTAAAAGTTATTAATGATTGTGTTTGAATTTGTACATAAAGATGAAGGCCCCGACGGACTGAGGGATTTATCCCTACTACTGTTACTGCCACGGTTACTGTTACTAATACTGATGAAGACTTACTGATGGGTCTAGGGTTGATCCTATGACCTAGCTAGCCATTATGACGACGGATCGTCGAAAATCTTCATGTCCTGTTAATTGCTCATGATTGACTGAATTAAAAGATGCCACCAAGATAAATGATAAGAAGTACTGATGAACTGTAAAGATGATCATGTTACTGTTACTGAGAAGAATTAATGAAAGAATTGTTAAGTACTGAAGCTTCACATGATTACTATTTTTATTAAGAAAAATTTGATTAACTTGTTTACTGACCCTGATTATTATTTCCTCCTACTTGATCTTTACATACTAAGTTTCACAACTCATGGGTTTTCTCCTGCGAATTCAATTCTGCAGGTGGTTTTGATCTTTGATAGGTACTGATGATGGTGCTGATGTGATGCAACTCGTGGTGGTCGGCTTTGCATATGACATAGGATCCTGATTATGTCCTGCGGGTTATTTTATAGAGATGAATTTTATTTGAAGTCCATTAGAGTTTATTTGATTTAGTTATTGATGTCTAGTCTTATTGGAACTATGTATTGGATTATTAGTTTTTATGTTGGAAAAAGGATATTTTAGTTTATATTGTTACTGTTATTTGATGTGGTCCTGGGGTTAACCAGTCAAATTGTCAAGCCAATGCTAATGATATTCTGTGGTAGCGTCCCTGAAGTCAAGATTTATGCCAGGTGGCAAGGTCTGATTTTGGGGGTGTTACAGATGGTATTAGAGCCTAACGAGGGACACTTTTTAGCTGTCCCTAAATAGATAGAGGTCCATGTGCAAGCACCACGAGCCAATCATCACGCTATCAGGTACGAATTTAATTCTAAAATAGATTATTGACCTCGCTAATGAGAACTTGTATGATTGCCCTATACGTAGATGCCTCCACGACGTTCTG